>CAUYQG010248381.1:0-29663 GCA_963574415.1 Tarsius wallacei
GCGCGTGCTACCACGCCTGGCTAATTTTTTTTGATTTATTGTAGAGATGAGGTTTCACCTGCCCAGGCGGGTCTCGAACCCGCAGGCTCAGGCAATCCACTCACCTCAGCCTCCCAAGGCACGGGATTACAGGCTGAGCCATCGAGCCCGGCTAGCCTGACCTCTTTACAAATGGAATAGTAGTGGTTCCTTAAATAATTTCCAAATTGAATTAATCCAATCAAGTCTCTCTCATGTCCCACTAGCAAAAGAAACCAGCAAGTTAATAGACGCAAAGGTTATCACAATGTTTGATACATACCCTCAAAATATTAACACACACACACACACACAAGCAAATCATTGGCTTCTAGGTCAATTATGGCAGTCAAAATGATACTCCTAGATCTTCAGGTCTGAAATATACATACGAATACACATAGCTATTGTTGCCATGACCCAATCAGATAATGCCAGGTGTCTGAGTGAAGGAGAGTAGAGAGAAAATACAATCACATCTTTTGGACTTTCCAGTATGTCAGTCTCCTTGTCCAGAGTGTACAATTTGGAACTTAAACTTGGTGAGAATAAAATAGCTCATCATTAGATTAATTTTAAAAAGGACACCTACCAATTATAAGTGGGAGAATTCACTTGGGCATACTCTCAACTTCTTTTCTGCTGAGAATGACTTTTTTGCCTTTTTTCAAAACTTAGAAATTTCAGTGGAGGCAGCCCCAGGCATCAGGTCATTCTTTACATGTTTGTTTTCTTTCATCTATCATATTAGACCTCTAAAAATTTCCATCCCCATTTTGAGCCTGGCTTGAGCACTGGATTGAGAAGGACACAGCCTCCCTACTCTAATTAAGTATGCATTTTTAGCATAGTGGTTATGGACACTGACTCTGGCAGACACAGATATTTGGGGTTTGTTTGTTATAATAGTTAGAGTTACTCACCCTCACTAATAAAGGAATTCCCTCAAAGTGAAACTTATAAAGTCATAAGTTTTACGCTTTTCAGTTTTATATATTTGCAACCAAATCTGGTTTACCCACATCTCTCAGCATTGGGTATTCACATTTTAAACATGTTGCTCCATTAGATCAATTTTTATACTAATATTATATAAGTCTCTTACCGACTTACTATATTTTCCTTTAGTATGTCTAAGCTTGGGGAACAGTTAATGATGTCTCCTCAGGTCTAATAGATTTCCACTTGTCTCCCAGACACTTGGCCACTTGCTCCTGGAGGGCTCTAGATGCCACTGCCAATCCCAACACCTCCTCATCTGTTATATAGCCTTCATTGTGCCTGCCATGTTTGGAACAAGAACAGCTCCAGCAGCCACATGTCCATTCATCTGTCAATGAACGCTAGGTTGCCACCACCTTTTGGCTAATGTGAATAGTGTTGCTATGAACACAGGTGTAAAAAGATCTGTTTGAGACCTTGCTTTCAATTCTTTTGGATATACATCCAGAAGTAGACTTGCTAGATCGTATGGCAATATATTTTGAATTTTTTGATGAACCACAGTACTGTACCATAGTGGCTATATCATTTTTCATTTCTACTAACAGTGTACAAGGGTTTCAATTTAGTCACATTTTTGCCAACACTTGTTATATTCTGGGGTTTTAAAATATGTATATAGTAGTCATTTTAGTGGTCGTGATTTGGTTTTGATATGCATTTCCCTGAGGATTTTTTAAAGGAATTTTTTTTAGTTATTAGTAGGTTTAAAAAGGTAACCGTCCCAAGAAAGTTTAGCAGAAAAAGAGATAGGTGATGATAAGATTTAGACCTTCTTCTTATTTCTCTCATTGGCCCCCAAGCTAAATGTGATTTCAATAAAGATAAAGAGTAACAAAATTTAGGAAGGTCGATCTAATGCTAGCTGCCAATATCTAACACAATTTAGAGACTATGTCTTATTCATTGTAACTTTGTGGAACTTAGTTTTAGTTTTCATAGTTTTAAAGTTTAGGCCTACAATCCTAGCAGAAGACATCATACAGGGGAGACATTGGTCAACTATCAATACTTTAAAGGCCTGCACGATAAAGCACAACTACAGTGGACAATTCTATGCCTTCTTTGAGCCCAGGTGAGATATAGAGGTCTACATCAGTGAAAATCCAGCTGCAAGGACAAATCATAAGCTCTTGCCAGTCACCAAGGTCAAATATACAGAGAGCTTGACCTACCAAACTATCAAAGCCTAAATCTATTGCCCTAGCTACTATGAAAGGCTCAATTTCTCTTAAATTTCAGCCTCCAAATATCAGCACTTAGGACTATTTCTCAAAGTTTCCAGTTTATGCACCAATATGTTGAAGTTCATGGTGGGAGGCAATAAACAACATTCCTCTCTTCCCTCAAGTTCTGACCCATTTACAAAATAATTCAGGAATCAGCAAAGATAAAAAAAGGTATTTTACTACATAGAAAATGGTTTCTTCCTCCATCTCAGTCTTATGCTCTCCTTTCTGAATTGAACATGTATACCCTGTCTTAAGCAGAGCTGGACAATGCAACCTGTAGTTTCTACCTGATATAGTACTTGTATTTCCTGGGATAAAGTCTCTCTACCAGGAGGTGAAATAAAACAAGAATAAACGTTCTCTTCTCTTTACTCCTGCAGAAACAAAAATTCCTACTTTATATTCTAAAAGAGACAGTAAGCGTAGAATTCTCCTTAGAGTTCTTCCTTCAGCCTCACAGCTATGGTTTAGGTCAAGAGTCTTACTGTAGTTGAGATTTTCTATGACAATTACATCCATGCAAGGCCATAACTGAGTAAGTCAGTCAATAATTCATTAAATCCTCAGCTATCACTAATTTGTCTAAAATTTCTATTACCCACTTTTCTGTGCCAAGTGAAAAGAATCAAAGCTTAGACCAAGTAAAAATGGAATATTGGACTCCATTTTAATGACATATGTCAATCCTGTGTCTAGTATTAGAACTGCTAGTCCTCTTCCTCCTGATGGCTGGTCAAACTCTTAGTTGGGAGAAATTGGGGATTAAGGACAGTTCTTACCCCATGCATCATTTATGAAATAAAATCAATAATCTGAATCCTTCAGACATTGACTCTAGTTACTTTAAAAGGGGATTTAGAATTAAAATGCACATGCACTTTATTTTTCAAATTGCTCTCTTTGCCTTTGGCTTTCACAAGTTAAAACTTATTTAGAACTTAAAATTTGGAAATTGTACTCTTTGATTTCTCTGTATCATTTTTACCCAAGGGCAACATCTATGAAAAATTATCTCTAGCGTCTGAATGATTGGGAAAAGGCTCTGGAAAGCATAATGGAGTTTTAAAAAAAATCTCCCAGTTTAATACCTCCAAATACTATTTTATCATATATGGAAATAAGACTAGAAGTCTCTAGATGACTAAATTGATAAATTTTGTTTTTTATTTAAATTATGTATAACAATCATGCATTAATTATAAAATCAGAAAATAACACTGAAGTATGTGTTAAAATAAAGTGTAGTACTGTCTCTTGGCCAAGTTCATGTACAAATAAAACTACCTCGATTTTTATCAAGCACTGTTTTCTCACCTATAAAAGTGCAGTAATACTAATATATGTTGCTTAAAATTTTTGACCGCATAAAAAATGCCCTGAACACACAGCACCTAGGTACCTGGCACAACATCTGTGCTCAACAAATTGGTTTCCTTCCAGCCAAAATCAGCAAAGCTTGCTCTAGTGCTGGAGCCATTAGAGCTGCATTCACTAGTTATCCTCAAAACACCCCATAGTAAAAGTATCTTCATAGAAGCTCCCTCGTGTAATAAGGAGTTTTTGGTACTTTAGCTGCCTGCAAGGCAGTGAAACTTTTAACAGAAATAAACATGTGGATTCTCTCCATCATAAAAAATAATTCTTAAGCAAAAAATAACATCAATTTTACGCAAATTCTTGAAGAATATAGAAAAGGAGGGAACACTTTCCAATTAATTTTTTGAGACTTAGCATTACTCTGATTTACCAAGACCAGAAAGAGAGAGAGAGAGAGAAAGAAATATCTCTCATGAACATTAGATGCAAAAATCTCCACAAAGTACTAGCAAATGAAATTCAATAGCATAGGTAAAGTATAGGATGTCATAATCAAGTGAAGTTCATCCCAAAAATGCAAGGCCAGTTCCACATTCAAATATTAGTTAATTTAATTCATCATAGCCACAGAACCAAAAGAAAAAAAATGATCATCTCGATAGACACAGAGAAAGCCTTTGACAAAATCTGACATTCATTTCTGATGAAAACTCTCAGCAAACTAGGAATAAAAGAGAGCTTCCACAAGATAAAGGGAACTCCTCCCCAAAATTAAACTCATACAATACTAAATGATGAAAGACTGAGTACTCCCCTCCTAAAAGCAGGAACAAGACAAGGACATTCAAACTACTTCTATTCAACATTGTACTAGAAGTCCAAGCCAGTGCAACAAGTCAAGGAAAAAAAGGCATACAGAGAAGAAAAGGAGGAATAAAATAATCTCTATTTATGGGTAACATGATTGCTAAATTATCAAAATACAGTTTAAAAAAAAAGAAACTCTATTAAAACTAAATATGTGAGTTTAACAAGAGGGGAGGATACATGGTCAACCATAGTTCAATATACAGATGCTACTCAACTTAAGATGAGGTTACTTACATTCTGATAAATTGTTATAAGTCAAAAATATAATAAATTGAAAACACATTAATGCTGACAAGACAGCAGATGGTCCCCAACTTACAATAGTTAAACTTAAGATAATGGTATGAAATAGTTATGCATTCATAATCCCATCGAAAGTCATAAGGAGCCCCTCAACTTATGATGAGGTTACATCCTGATAAATTCACTGTAATGCTGAACCATCATTATTAGGGGATTGTCTGTATTAGCAATGAACACTTGGAAATTAAAATTTTATTAGTATTGCTTATGATAGCAGCAAGATCCCTGAAATATTTACGTATGTTTTACAAAATATCTATAAGACCTCTATACTGAAAACTGCAAAATAGTGATAAAAAAATAAAAAACCTAAATAAATCAAGGTGTATGTATACCATGTTCATAGATCAGATGACTCAACTTTGTTAATATATTAATTTTCCCATAACTGACCTACACATTCAGTAAAATTCCAATCAGAATGCCAGTAGGTTTTTTTTTTTTAGAAATGATCTAAATTTAGACAAGCTGATTTAAATATTTGCAGAGAAATGCTAGGAAACAAGAAAGGGTAAAACACATTTTTAAAAAAACAAAGATGGAAGGTTCATACTACTTAATTTCCAAATGTAAACTATAAAGCTCTAATATATAAAACAGTTGGGATTAGAGAAAAGCTAGATACATAAATCAGTAGAACACAACAAAAAAATTCAAAAACAGACCCATATATGTGTAAACTGAGTTTCAGTAAAGGTGCAAAGGCAATACAATAATGAAAGGATCACCTTTTCAACAAATCTTACTGGAACAATTTAATGTCCATTTGCACAAGACAAAAAAAGAATTTGGATCCATATTTTGTACCTCATAAAACTTAGCTCAAAATGGATCATAGATCTAAAGTTATAAAACTTCTATGTAAAAACTATAAAACACCTAAAAGAAAAAGGGAAATAAAACAATATTTGTAATGTTGGAATGAACAAAGAGTTCTTAGACATGACATCAAAACTCTAAGTTTAAAATTTATTGATATATTGTATTTTATGAAATAGAAGAACTTTTGTTTTTCAAAAATTACTGATATGGGAATATTATAAGGCACAGACTGGGAATTTCTAAATGATATGTCTGATTACGGACCTGCAACTAGAATATATAAAGAACTCTAAAAATTCAACAATCAAAAAACAATTTGAAAGTGGGTAAACATTTGAATAGATAACTCATCATAAATATTAAAGTGGAAAATAAGTCATATAAATTAAAACCATAAAGAAGTTGGGCATAGTGGCTCACACCTGTATTCCCAGCACTATGGGAGGCAGAGGTGAGAGGATTACCTGAGCCCACAGGGTCAAGACCGGCCTGGGGAATATGGCGAGACCTTGTCTCTACAATACAAAATCAAAAAAATTGGCCAGGCTTGGTGGCACATGCCTGTAGTTCCAGCTACTTGGAAGACAGAAGTGAAAGGATCACCTGAGCCCAGCAGGGTCAAGGCTGCGGTGGCCGTAAACATGCCACTTCCCTCCAGCCTGGGCAACAGAGTAAGACTCCAACTCAATAATAATAATAATAATAATAATAATAATAACAATATAAAGAGATATCATTACACACTTAGAATAACAGAATTTTAAAAATTGACAATACAAAGTGGAGCAACTAGAACACCTTATACATTTGCGATAAGAAGGCAAATTGTTGCAGCCAACTTGTAAATCTATTTGGCAGTATTTTATCAAATAAAGCATATGCCAATGTAGCACCCCACTCCTATTCACCGAAGTGAAATGAAAATCTATATTTATACAAAATTCTGTGTGTTAACGTTTACAGCAGCTTTACTGGCAATCACCAGACGCTGGAAACAACTGTGGTACATACATACTACTCAGGAATAAAAAGGAGCAAACTACTGATACATGCAATGACATGGATTAGTGACAAATGCATTATTTTAGGTGGAAGAAGAAAGACTCAAAAGATTTCATGGTGTATGATTACATTTATATGACACTCAAAACTATGGGGGCAGAAACAGATCAATGGTTGCCAGGAAAAAGGGATTAACTACAAAGGAGCACTAGGAATTTGGGGGAGTGAGAGAAATTTCCTACATCTTGATTGTGGTGGTGGTTGTAAGACTAAATGTTTGCCAAAACTCACAGAATTGTATGCTAAAAAGGAATTTTACTGTATTTAAAATTGGCCTTAATTTTTTTTTTTTTAAGTGAGGGGCAAAAAAGAAAAAGAAAGAAAGAAAATGAAAAATAGTCTTGGATTGTAAGCAAGTTTGCCTCTCAGTTCACAGACTTAGGTGTGTGATACACACTCATTTTTGTTAACTCAACACAATATTTTTTTTCCTGAGTCCTTCTCTTCTGCTGAGCCGGTAGATAAACTTCAATTCTTCCTGAGAATTATCCTTCATCTCTGCTTCTCCCACATTTACACCATCAACTATGCAGCAGCAAAGGTGGGAGCACAGATTGCAAGGGATCTCTAGTCTTGGGTCCACACAAGTTGCTGCATCTTTTGTTCCAGGCTACATGGCCCCATTACACCTGGTAACTCCCCAGCATTTTCATGTCACTCTTACAAGGCTACTATGAATCAATTTTCACAATGTACTGTATGCACTAGGCAGTCATTTCCTCCTTAGGAACTTGCTACTGCTCCCTCAGCTCTGTTGTAGAGCAGAGGCAGGATCCTTCTGTCTGGACCACAGAGCTCACTGATTCATCCTATCCGCCCCTTCTTCCCCTGTTCCCTTTTCTCTTTCTCTGTCTCCCACAGAGCCCAGAGGAATGTTCTGCTCTCTCCTGTACTTGCTCCTGGCCAGAATGCTTTGTCTATATTCCTAAATACCAACCTTTTACCTTCTCCACAAAACTCTCTAAGTTCCCCTAAGGACTTAGGCTTTTTCACAACAAATGTCAGAAAGACAAGCAGGCTATTTCTGAGTTCAACCCTTTCCTTGCCTCCCCTGAGGCAATCAAGCACAGAGCCAGCTACAGGGTGAGGGATAGCAAAGCAAGATGGAAACACTGATAGAAAAAAAAAAAACCAAAAAAACAATAAAAAACACGATTATCTTAAAACGTAACTCCACCTCACCTGAATAAAAAAATTTTAAAGTACTACTTTATTGCAGTTTCCTTTACAGAAAGATAGAAATACCTGAGCAAACTGCCCCATTTCATAAGGTACCATAAATGTTGGTTATTGATTTGACATTGTTGAAATGTTATTATGTCATAAAATTATGTTATTCTCCAGAAAGCGGAAACAGAAAGGATTTTTAGTGTATGGAATAATGTGTGAACTAAGTGAAAACGAATGTGCATAAAATCATACTAAGAAAAGCTGTGGGTCTATCAGCATTCTGTACAGTTGTTCCAAAGCAAAAAAAAAAAAAAAGAAAGAAAAATCGATTCTAAAAAAGTGTATGGAAACTGTGCTGCCAAATGTTTAGTAAAAAATAATCAGTTACAGAGTAATTAATTCACATATTACATATTATCCTTTTTTGATTTGTCCTTAATGACAGTCATGTACTTTTGAGTGGGACATCTGGAAACCTAAGTGCACTTAAAACATTTTCTTTCTAGCAAGCAGTTAGCCAGGAATCTTCATGTTCTACAAGCCACTGTCAGCTTGCCCCTGCCTCCAGCTCAAAAGGAAGTCAGCCTGCTTTCCTACCAGACAGTCTAAACAATCGCAGATTGGCTCCAATTGCAGAACACACTCTCCAGATGTCCAGGATTCAGGGAAGCTTGGGCATACTGTTCAGACATCAGTGCAGTCCCATATTTGCTGGTAGGTTAAAGGAAGCATACTTAATTGGATAGGCAACCAACCTGGTTTACCCCTGAGTGTATATAGTAGAAGTGAAGTGGTGCCTCCCTCATCATACAAAGTATCCAAGTAGCAAATAGATGACCTTGGATGGCATATTGCAAAGGAGATTCAGAAAAGCTGGTCTAAATGACCTATAAAATCTCCTGCTACCTTAAGACCTTATGATCCTAGAAATTTTCTTTCCCAAAGACATGAGAAAAGAATACTGTACTATGAAAAATTGATCTTCCATAATGAATCAAAGCCTAAATGATTCCACAGAGAAATGAAAATAAATAATACTATATTTAGAAATTCTATACCCTGACAGATAAGCCGCAGATAGGCTAAAAATAAGAAAATGTTTCAGAAATTGTATGTCAATTCAGTAAAATACTTGAAGTGATCTATGCAATTTTTCATTTAAAGTAGGTATGTGCTATATGACTGGAATAGGATCCTATGACTTTTTGAATTCAGGTGAATGAAAAACAGACCTTACCAGTTTGAAATAATGGAAGATGATCAGTATGATTCAGTGGGGGAAAAAAAAGTTGACATGGAATTTTTATAAGGGAATTATGCTGCATTGCCTTCATATATATTTGTTGTTGAAAGGTAATAACTAGTAAAATGAGGCAAGTCAATAGAAAAAAGAGAATTTTTAATAGATATGTTGTGGTTCAAAAGGTATATTTGAGAAAATGTTTAAATTTTTAAGCCACTGGTTTGACCAAAACTAATATTTTCATTTTGACCAATGTCATAAGAAAATATAATAATAAATGTGTTCAGATGAAGAAATTGTTTTCTGCTTTTAAGAAATGTGTATTACATACAGCCTGGATAAAGTCCTGAGGTACCCAAAGAAATGGGATTAAATCAGTGAAATCTTTCCCTCACGATCCCCGACACAATAGGTCACCTAAAGAAATCAAGTCATAAACGTCGGGGGATTGCAGGAAGTAAATAGGAAATTTCTGCACCTTCTGCTCAATTTTGTCATGAGCCTAAAACTGTTCTTAAAAAAAAATGTTTATTTTTTTTTAAAAAGTCAAGGGATTATAGATGAGGCTAAATACCTTCCAAGAAACAGATACTATTTTTCTCCAAGATAAAAAGATCACATTATGTACACTTAAATTGTTTTTAAAAGACTGTAACTGTATTTTGTAATTACTAACGGAAAAAGCACTAGACTAAGAGTAAATACATAGTCCCAACTCTGATTGCTGTTCCACCCATCACCAGCTACATGAGTTTGTTTTAGTCTCTTCATTTCTCCTAGTCCTAGTTTCATAAGATGGAAATTGGGACAATAATAACTACTCTTACCCACCTAAAATGCCAGATACATGAAAACTTTGAAAACCACAACATCATATACAAATGTAAGCAAAGAAGTAAACAAATAATATGCTTCATCTAGGAAATATTATGTGAACAATAAAAACCAGGGATTGGGATTCCACAGTAAACAAAGCAGACAGAATTGCAGCCTTCCAGAACTTTTGCAGTCTAGTGGAGAAGAAAAACACTACTTAATATCACTGAACATACCATTAAAATTGTGAGATTTACAATAAGGAAAAATTAAAGACAGGTAGAAAAATTATGAGTTAGATTGGGACTGGGGGTGTGAGCCAAACAAATAAAGAAGTTTCTCAGAGATTTGAAGCATGGAGTTGGCAGAAGTCAAAATTTGAAGGGCTGGAATTGCAGAGAATATTCTCAGAAAAGGAGAAAGCGCATGCAAAGGCCTCGAGGTGAAAAAGCTTGATATTTTCAAGGCACCAGAAGGAGGCCAGGATAGCTTTTGATGGTTTTCGTTCATGTGGCCATGACGGTGACTTCATACTGCTTTTGAGAATTTTCCAGAACAATTGTTAATATTGACACAATAGTTTTTACTTAGGCCAAGCTTTCTATCCTCAACAAATGTTTCCAGGCTAGGTGTGATGACTCATGCCTATAATCCCAGCCCTCTGGAAAGCCAAGGTGGGAGGATTGCTTGAGCCCAGAAGTTTGAGACAATCCTGGGCAACACAGCAAGATCTCATCTCTACGAAAAAAAAAAAAAAAATCAAAAATTTAGCTGGACACAATGGTGTGCACCTGTAGTCCTAAGCTACTCAGGAGGTTGAGGCAGGAGTAATGTCTGAGTCCAGGAAGTTGAGGCTGTGGTGAGCCATGATTGTGCCACTGCTCTCCAGCCTGGGCACAGGTTGAGACCCTGATTCAAAAAAAAAAAAAGTTACCAATTTAGAAAGACCTTATATCCAAAGCAAATCTCTAATCTCTATATACTTAGTAATTATTATATGTAGAGGACATTTTAGACATCCTCTGTTTTATAGACTGCAAAGAGAAAATCAGCTTGTCAAAATTAAAATTTCAAAAAAGAAAATTGACAGACCAGAATATATTTTGAGAAATGCAGAGTAGATCCAAACTAACTGTTGAAGTTCCTAAGGCAATGGGAGCTAGAAAAGAGAAAATGAAGGAGACGCTCTCTTGACCTCACATACCTACTCAAGTTGTCATATAGAGAAGAGGAGCATAGACTCTTTCTAGTGGCTATCAGAGAGGCTCATTTTGGTTGAAGTTTACAAGAAGGCAAAATATTCCTTAATGCACCGAAAAAAAATGGCTAACAGCGGGACATGTCTAATTGGACAGGGTAAAGTAGGTATTGCTCTAGAAGTCACAAATAAACCGTAAGTTTAAGTATAAGGTATATTACTCCTTAAGGACACAGAGAAGATTTGGGTGCTTTTCAGGACTAATGTAATAGGTAACTTTAAAGTCTCTTTCAGCACTAAGACATGCCATTGAAAAATGCCTCCTTAACAGAAGGACTTAAGAAACTAGTTTCATTAGAAAGAAGTTTTGTCTACCCAAAGTGTTAATCATTTGGGAGACTGAAACTGATCAGTAGTGGGATGTTTGTAATAACACCAACATCAGAGAGTTGTAGATAACTCTGTAAACTATAAATGGTTTCTAGAAACCAATTATCTATGGAGAGAAATGTTCATATATCAAAAATCTTTAGCATAGCCTGGTATGAAAGTAGAAGAAATAGTTTGGTAAGGGAAGTAGGGTAGAAGGTAACAGCCACAGGACCCACAAAAGTTGACTTACAATTTCTCAAAACAGATGGGAATGGGTCGGTAAAGTTAGAGCCAGAGCAGATACTAAAGGTTGAGGAGCCATGCAGGTGAGGGTAACAAGGCAGAGGAAGGCATTTTAATATGAGACAAAGAACAAAAGTGTCCAGAGGGAAAAGGAATATTCAAGAAAATGCAAGAATCAATAGTTCAGGTGTATGTTGTATGAACTAGTCTGGTCAACAGGGAAGGTGAAGCTTATGAAATAGTAGACACTGATCCAGTAAGCCAGGGGTCCTTAACCTCAAATTTCTATTAGCCTTCTGAACAAATGAATAGAGTCTTTTATAGGGGGAAATGGGGACATTTTTCTAATACCTTAGAGTTTCCTTTATGGTATGTAGCAACTCATTGAGAATCATGAGATAATATTTATGTTGACTTAGGAATGATTAGGAGATGTGTTGGAACAGTTTGATATTTTGTTGGATAATCATGCTAATAGGATTTTAAAGGTAATCTATTATGATAAATTCTCCCTTATTTCTCTTTTCAATTTCAACCCAGATGAGGGACAGGATATTTAGACAGCACTTACTGGGTGTCTATTATCGGCAAAGCACTGTAATTTGTGCTTTATCCTCAACACACGTCTGTGAAGTAGATGCTATTCTCATCTCACAAGGAAGAGGCTCAAAGAGGTTAATTCCTTTATTCATTGATTGAGCAACATACATCAATTAAGCATTTCCTTAATTGATAATAAGTGCCACGGTGGGGGACATCTACCAAGAGCTACTTTAGGGGGACACCTATTGGTTCCTCTATCTCTCTTCCTCAGGAACAGTACCCCTTTCCTTCTTAGTTCTTCTTCCATCTTCAATTTACGAGTATCACTAAAACTTCCATTTTCTCATATAATCCTTATACGTTGACCTGTTATGGTAAACTGACTTAGTATTTTGGAATTTGAAACTAAGAGAAAGTCAAGATAAGGTCTCGTCAATGGCTGAAAAATATAAAATGAAAATCTCAGATACTGTGATAGGCTCTGATTTTTGCTGGCTACAGGAATTTCATAGAGAAAGGGAAAAAGGAAGCTAACATGGTGAAAAACAGCAGAGACACGAGAGAGGCTGGATCCTGATGGCAGTCATATTGCTGCTTCATTGCTGTGCCCTTCCTGAGAATTGGATGTTTACCCCTTCCTTAGAACCCAGGAGTATATCCCAGGATCCCTCAAAAAATCATTTCTGCTTAAGCCTAGTTTTTTTTCCTGTTTGTTTGTTTTTTGGGGTTTTTGTTCTTTGCTTGTTTGTTTTTAATTCTAATAGCCTGTTACCATGGCTAAGCATGAAAGGCACAACGATTTGAAAATACACACAGTTTCTTTCTTATGATATGTAAGAGGTGTTTCATAAGGACACATGGAATGATTGTCAGTGGTGTGTGGAGTAGGAACATGATCCTCTAGGGTGTGTATCTGAATCATCCAACTACCCTTTTCCCTCACCACTCCTCCTCCACAAGATCTTGATCCACTTTCTCCCTTAAGGTTCGGGCATCTCTTGCTAAGAATTCTGTGATGCACAGTGATTGACAGAAAGGGACTGTAAACATTTTCTACAAAAAGCCAGATAGTAAATATTTTATCTTTGGGTTATATAGTCTCTGTCACAATAATTCAACTTTGCTTTTATAGTACAAAAGGAGCCACAGAGAACACTTAACCAAACTGGCATGGCTGTATTCCAAGAAAACTTTATTTACAAAAACAGGTGGCAGGCTGAATTTGGTCCCTGGATCAGTTTGCCAACCCTGACTCTAGGTGTTTGGAGGCAAAATGAAGTAGAAAACTATGATGTTGGGTGGTAATTGATTGGAAGAAATATGCACCAGGTAATCTGGAAATTCAGAGAAAGCAACAAAATAAGCTACTGGCATTAGGGGAAAAAAACTCTGCAAAATGACACCTGAGCTGAGTCTTTCAGCATGAGGGAAAGATAGAGCAAGAAGAAATGGGTACAAAAATCAGCATTTACAAATGCAATGAGCTTTGGGAGACCCCTCACATTTGAGGGACTACCAATAGTTCCCATTACTGCAAAAAAAAAAAAGTTAGAAAAGTGGCAAGAAACATGGTGAAACAGGAAAGCAAGATAAAGAAAAGAAAATGACTTAGTACACCAAAAAAATAAAACTTTGTTCTGAAAGATTTGGGGAATCATGAAAGAATCTTAAGCAGACAGAATAGATGTAATCTGAGTCCTTCTTTAATTTTAAGTTTTACTTTTAATTATCTCACAGGGCTATTAAAAAAAAATAGGGACAGGAATTACAGGTAGAAAAAAAGCAATTGTTTGGATGTGAAGTGATGAAGGCCTGAATTTAGGCAATAGAGTAAAATTATGTACCTGAATGTACAAGATCTAATTTAGAGACAGCTTATCTGTAGGGCCAAGAAAGATAAATAAACATATTTACAGGAAAATTATGTGAATTAGAGGGGACAAACACCAATATTGGAAGCTTTGAGGCATGGTACATGTTGAGTGTGAGATACTTGTGGGACATTCAAGTAGACATGTAGAAGGAAAATAAGCTGATGGCTATGAAGGTAAATCAGATTTTGACACACATCTGCTTCCCACAAACAACCCTAGGAGTCAGGTGCTATCATTACTCTCATATTGCAAATGAGTAAACTGAGGCAAAAGAGAGGCGAAGAAATGTTTGTTTTTGTTTTTTATAATAACACTGGCTGGATTTCTCTTCTCTTATTATGAATTACAGAACTGGGTGTTAACTGCATATAGGAGCAGATGACTAGGACATTTGGAAAGAGTGTGTAGGATGAGAATGACAATAAGAAACTGAAGTTGCAACCTCCAAAATAAATACATTTAAGGGATAAAGAGAGTAGAGACATAGTACTTATATCCCCACTCCAAGGCCAAAATATCTGATTTCAAATTCCAACTCAGATGCTCATTAGTAGCTGCTTGATGTAAACAAAACTTTTAGATACCTGTATTCCTCAGTTTCCTCATCTGCAAAATAAGAATAATAATGGTACCTACCTTCTGGGATTGTATGTAGCAACTAAAATTATATTTTTATTTTTATATTTTATTTTTTATTTTTTTTATTTTTGAGTTGGAGTCTCACTCTGTCGCCCAGACTGGAGTGCAGTGGCTGCTCCCAGCCACCGCAGCCTCGACCTGCTGGGCTCCGGCGATCCTTCCACCTCAGCCTTCCGCGTAGCCGGAAGTACAGGTGCACACTACCACACCCGGCTAATTTTTTTTTGATTTATTGTAGAGATGAGGTTTCGCCTGCCCAGGCAGGTCTCGAACCCGCGGGTTCAGGCAATCCACTCACCTCAGCCTCCCAAGGCGCGGGATTACAGGCTGAGCCACCGAGCACGGCTAACTAAAATTATATATGTAAAAGCCTGATCACACAACATGGCAAATAGTGAGTACTAAAGAGATATTTGCTATTATTGTTATTATTAACTTGAAAAAGTAACAGAAAAAGAAAAATGTTAGGTTGCAAAAGGGGGGCACAGATAGCAAAAGGAGTCTAGAAGATATAATAGAACAGATGAAGGGGGTGGGGGATGGAATAATAGAGGCGTGTGGTCAGAGAATGAGACTCTGAAGTTGGTGAAAGTCAAGGAATTAGATAGCCCTCTGAATACTGATCATCCTGAACAATGATAGGGCTAAGGAAAGGAGAACTGCAAACGTGCATAGAATCCTCAATGAACGTGGAGAGAAATTAAAAGGTCCATGGTTGACAGTGGGGGTGGGGGTGAAGGTGGAGGGTGGCTGTGAAGGTGGAAGATTTGGATAGTTTAGCCAAATACCTTGTTGTTGTTTTTAAGGCGAATGAGAAATGGGAGGAAGGATAAGGTTTTGGAAGCTGCAATGTGGGATACAGGAAAAAGTCATATTGTTCCAGATTTAGAAGTGTTAGAAGTTCATGTCGGAGGACTTCCAGACAAGTGGTACTACTGGGGAGATCAGTTTCAGTTACGGCAGAAGACAGGGAAAGAACTCTATAAAGAGAATAAAAATATAAAGTTTGCTCACATGGATAGGCAAGCTTCAACTGTACAATGCAAAGAGTTGAAAGAGGTAGAATGTAGGAGCAAAATGGGAGAGAAATCACAGGGATGTGCCAGAGAAGCAGTAATGACCAAAGGGCACGGTTGCCAAGGAGAGCTGGAATGTGAGGCCTGGCAGAGTGCACAGCCTTCAAATTTCCAAAAGAAACTTTGGAATAAAGTTGTTTTGATGCTAGAAAACCATGGCATTTGCTCAGGGTTCCAAATACTATGTTGTGAAAATATGATGCCTCCAAAATAATATTTTTCTGAAAGTGCAGGGCAGGATTTTCTTTTACCAAAAACTTAGCTCGTGGTGGAAGCCACAGTGGCTCCACTAGCAGATGAGAGAGCACAGATCTCTCTTGGTGGTGCCAACTGCTGCCTGGACTGGTCAAGAAGACTATCCAAGCTCACATAGTCAGCCAATGATACAGCTTATATTCAAACTCTAATCTGATGGAGCCAAGGTCTGTGCTTCCTGTACCTCCCTGCCTCTAAATAAAACAAACTAGTAATAACTATTCTAGCTATTTCTCAGGGTCATTACAGAGAGCAAATGAGTTACTACTTGCAAAAGCAATAAACTTTACAAGTGAAGACACATCGTACAAATATTAGTTACTAGCATTACCAAATAATTCATAATGTGACACTTTGAGACGTATATTAGAACCAAAATATGAAGTGCTATGGAGTGGGGTGGAGAGAGAGAGAGCCAAGACCCATCGAGAAAGATTTGCAAAAATTCTTGGAAGAGGCGAGATTGGAGATGTCCCTTGATGTGTTTTATTTTCCTCAAAGATACCTTTCCTCTAGCTTCTCAGGCACACCCTTCCTATCTCCATTTCAATGAAGCTGAGGCAATTTGCCCTTCAGCAGAGAGTGAGGAAAAACTGACAAGGCCTCCTTGTGCCAACCAAAGTTGGGTATGGGATGTCCGAGTGGAGCCCACCTACCTCTCACGATGTTATCATCCCTCAGCAAAAACACTCCTCACAGCTCGAGCCCAGCTCCTGGGGCCTGACCTCTTTGTCAAGCCTGCAGTCAGCCTGCTTATCGGGTCTGACCTCCTCCAGCTGGATCTTATTTTTGATTTGGCTGCTTCTTCTCAGCTGTTTCTATTTCAGGCCTCTGTTCCTGATTCTTGAAAGTGAATGTAGCCCAGTTGCCTTCCTTCTGCCCAGGCCAAGGCATAGAGATTGTATGCAGGCACCATGGGACAAAAGATGGGTGTCCACCATGGACTTCTGGTAGAGGCCTCATTTGAGAATAGCTGAGCCTCCTCTAGGAGTTCGAGTTTCAGAACAAGACTAGTAACCCAAAATATATAAACAAGATAAAGAGAGATTTCAGCACGATGGAAAGGGAGAGTATTGTTGTTTTCTCAGATAGGCGCTGAAGAGCAATCCTGGTCTGGAAGTAGCAGCCTCCCCACAAACCCCACCCCCCCACGGCAATCATGGTTGACTTTCTTTCAGTTTTGAGCAATTGAACTACTGAGTGCTCCAAGTCAACCCCACTTATTACACAGCTGTTATCCAGCTATGAGGCCCAGCATGTCCAAGCCAGAAATCCACCCTTCCCGCCACATGAACAACTCAAACACACAGAGATCTTTTCCCAAATCCATATGCCACAGATCTGGGGGTGTGCTTCTACCTCCAGGAGCAAGCGGCTCCCGGAAGGCTAAAGGAGATTTAAAAAAAAAAAAAAGAAAAAAAGAGCAAGACGGATTCTCCCTTGCCATTCTCATACCACTGCTCAGTTTGCCCCCCCTTCCCACCCACAACCCCTCCTACTCCCCAAGGGTGCCATTTTGGAGCCAAAATCCACTTTGTCAGCGCAAGAGCAGCCCTGCCTTCTCTTGCTCCACACACCATGTGACCCTGGAGAACCTCCAGGGCATATTTCATCTGGCATCAACAACTAGAGGTCACGGTGACCCAAAACTTCCTGCCTTCTCAGGCCTGGCAGCGTCTGCCAAAGCTAGCCATGGTGGGGAGAGGAGTGCGCCGCTTGTGGGGAGCTGACCAAGTGTGGTGTCGGCCGCCTTGCCTGCCAGGAGACAGCAACACTGGTTTTCCACTGCCGGCCATTCATTGGACTTGGACGGCTTTGTTCCTTCCCAGGGACCAAGTCAACAAGCTGAGACCGGAGGAGCTGTGGCTCTGGCATGCAGGGCAAAGCCATTTCTGTTTGCATGCACACCGTGGGCAGTAGCTATGCTAGGTGGTCCCCAGAAACTCTGACTTCCCACCTGTTCTACCTGCCCGGCATTTCATTGTGACAAGGGTTCAGGACCCCCACGGATTGCTATTCCATTTTTTTTTCCTACATAGAAAACAAACCACAAATTGTTTTAAGTCCAGAGGCTTTGTGTTGAATTTTTCTCAGAGTCAAAGGGGCAAAGAAGGTGAAACTCTAAGGCTGGAAAACTGTTTCAGTATCAGTTTTCAGGTTCCTTTTCTATGTAAGAATCATAAAGTTTTAGGGCTATAAAGATCATAAACCATTCAAGCCAGTGGTTCTTCATCTAGTTTGGTAAAGAGATCTTTGAGCAATTTATAAAAACCACCCACTCCTAGCCGTAGGAAAAAAACCTATGAACACCTAAGATTTTACTCGCCATTTTGAGAGTGCAGGGACCCTGGAAGCCCATCATGGATGTTCTTGTCTGCCTCCAGGACCGTCTCTTTCCCACTCAGTGCTCTCTTTTTGCAGAAGGGGAAAGATGATACCCAGAGAGGATGTTGACTCTTGTGAGGGTCGAAGCTAGCTGCGGTTCTGTTGAACCCAGATCCTGTTCCACAGCCTTCCTAGCAGATGACATCATGTCCACCATGCTGGGAGCCCCCTTCCTTTCATCTTTACTCTTATTGTACCTCTTTTCCTTCATTTTTTCCCTTACTGCTCTTTCCTCCTTAGTTCCCTTCTCTTTAATTCTCATGCTTTTTCTCTTCAAACCTTATGTCCCCTTGTAGTTTCCTGCACCCAGCTCTCTTTTCTTCTTTCTTCTTTGTGCTTCAGGAACCTGATCAACTGTCAGTGTTAGCTCTGTGGTCCTCTGAATAGGTCACCGACTTCTATTTAATCAAAGGATTTGATGTCTAAACTGAGGACCGAAAGAGATTGCAGAAAAAAGTGAAATCAAAGAGAAAATTCTATTTCTCTTCTCAATGGATCTTTTCACCTTTAGTTTTAAAAAAAAAAAAAAGCTCCACAAAGGGAGTGAAACACAGAAATCAACTCTGCAGATCAGATCCAAGGACCCTTGGGGATCTCTGAGACCCTTTTAAGGAGTCCACAAGGTCAAATTATTTTCAAAATAATACTAAAATATTATTTGCTGTATTCACTGTGCTACCATTTCACTGATGTACATAAACAGCAGTAGGCGAAATTGCTGGGGCTTTAGCACATATCAAGGCAGTAAAACCAAGTCGGAAGGCATTATTTACTGCTATGAACAACAGTTCATACAAAAAGTAAGCTTCCCTTTAGCATGCACTTAAAGAAGCAGTTAAACCTATTACTTATTTTTATTAAATTGAGAACATTGAGTACACATCTTTTTATATTTTGTGACAAAATGGGAAATATGCATAGAGCACTCCTGCCTGTTTATTGAAGTAGAATTGTTGTCTCAGGAGCAAGTAGTCATGCAATTGAGATGTAAACTAAGTCAATCACTTTTTTCACGGAATACTAGATTTATTTGAAAGAACGACTGACAGACAAACGATGGCTATTTCAACCTAGGTATTTTGTAGATGTTTTCTCAGTAACAAACACTTCTAGGGCAAAACCAATAATACGTTTTGCCAGTCATAAAATTCAAGCTTTCAAGCAAAAATTTGAATGTTGGAAAACATGTATCTATCACCATGAACTTAATAGCTCCCCAATACTTAAAACTTTTCTGATTTGATCAGTGTTGTTATTGAAATATGTGACGATTTGAATTTTGGAATAAAGTGTGCCAACATTTGAAAGATTGGCAGAAATCAATGGAACAATATTTTCCAATGACCAAATGCATAGTGTTATAAAACCATGCATGAGGAAAATACCCATTAAAAGTATAAGAGGGATTAGTGGATTTTAATTTAACTGAGTATAAAATGTTCATTTTTAAGGTTCCAGATTCTGTAATACAGTTAATATTTTAAAAACTTCCACTTGTTGAGTTTTGATGTAGTAGCAAAAAAAAAGGTCTACAATTAGCTGGGAACACTACTAAGATATCCCATTCTTTTTCCATTACATAACTGTATAAGGCAGATGTTTCTTTACTTCAACTAAATATGTCATTACAATTTGAATATAAAAGGGAATAACAAAATCTATGTCTTCAACTAAACCAAACTTTAGAGATTTGTAGAAATGTAAAACAATGCCTTTTTTTCTTTTGGAAAAGATGTGAGCTAATGAATTTTTTTAATTTCTCAGTTTTAATTTCTACTACAGTAAATACGAATAGATATAACTCTCATAAGCAAAACTTCTTTGAAGTCCTTTATAATCTTAAAGCACACAAAGGAGTTCTGAGACCAACATGTTTAAGCACCACTGCTATGGACTATTCTAAGAAGAAAGAAAAGCTAAGTCATTCAGTGTCAAACACTGTGAGGAGTCCAGCTCTGACAGAGCTCACAGCCTAGTGGGAAGATGAGATGTGCAGATCTATAACGACTCCACAGGCACAGGAGTGCCAAAGGAGAGAAAAGACGAAGTGCTACCAGAGCTCCACGCGAGCGGAGGGAAGAGGGGTCAGAAAAGTCTTCACAGAGAAGTAACAGTTCAGAAGCCTGAATGGAAACTGAGCACTCAAAAAACGAAATCAAAGATGAGGCTGTAGGGATGGGGTGGTGCTGGGCCTGCTGAGCAGAGAGAACAGGAGCACTCTGGGGGTACTGAGTGGAGCAAGTTCCATTAGATGCAGAGTCTCCATTATGCATTATCCATTAATGCAGTCTCCAGGGAGAAGCCTCTTACACAGCTGGCATTCTATAAATATTTGCCAGATGAATCTGCATATGAAAGCAATGGTTGACTACACCTTGAATGGAGTTAGCTTTATCTTATCTTTCCAGTTTCCATAGTATATGTGAAAAAATTTCGTGTAAAGCTGTCAGAAGCCAAAAGAAATGAGATGATGCCTGCCAAATGCAAATCAGAGATGAGCCCTGGCAAAACTCCCCTCTCCTTGCTCCAGTGTCTCCTTTATCACAGTTTCTTATGAAGTCAGGCCTTGGCTGAGATGCCTCTGTCCCAACCTGAGAAGTACACTGAATGAATTAGGGGGAGTCAGACACAACTTGGGAGTCATCGTTTGATGCACTTATTTTGAACATCCACTCCCTGATAGAAGCAATGGGGATTTAGAGATGAAACAACGTTGTTCCTGCCCTCAAGTCTCATGAACAAGACATTCAAGGGAGAGAAACACATCTGACCGTGACTTGGAGAGTTCAGTGCTACCCCAAGTACAGAGCAGAGGAGAACGTTGCCTAAAGTTGGTGAATCTTTCCAGAGAGGATGGAAAAGATGGGAGTAATTCCAGAGATGTGTAAAGAATAAAGACTGATTAAACCCACAGCACTAATCCATGAATTGAAAGACTCCAAAGGACAGGGATTCTGTCTTATTTGCCTCTGAATCCCCAGCATCCAGCACTGTGTCTGTCATAGAGAAGTGCTTGTCATAAATGTCTGATGAGTTAGCTACTCTGAATGCAAGGGCAAGAAAGAGATATGCTGTCAAAACACAGTTCTGAATATGCCACGCATTATCTATGCTCTTGTTTGTGACTCCTCACTCTCCCTTTGTCCGTCATTAGAAATCCTGCCAGTCTTTGGTACTCAAATCTGCACCTAGCAGGCAGCCTCTCCTGGACTGGCAATCTCCTGTTTCATTGCAGAGCCTTGCAATTCCTCAGGATAAATGAGATAGCAGCCACTGAAGATCAAGTCTTTGTTTCACCTTCACACAGCCTCTCCGTCACCTCCCTCTCTCAGCAGACAAGGGCCAGAAGAATTGCATTGGTATCCTAGTCGTGAGCCAGATTCTCTGTAAGGAAGGCTACAATCAATACACATGACACAAGACTGATATGATGCCCTGGAACTGAGGGAGCCTCTGCAAAACTCATGCCAATCATTTCCTAAGGTCGCACGTCCTGCTCTTCCAGGATGGATGGGCCTGCCCCCTGCCTCAGCCAGAGCAAGGAGGAAAGCTTCAGTGATGGATGATAGCAAGGGGATTATCACCCTAAAGAAAGGGTGTTAGGTCACCTCCCCCACCTGCACTGACATGCAGAGAAATTCAGCACTACCCATCATGTCTCAAATCACCCAAGTTTAAGATGCTTCCTCTTCCTGGGATTGGCTGCCAATACAAATGGCACCAAGAGAAAATTAATTATGCTTGGGTGAACTTGAGTGCCATAACTCACAAAGCTACGTTAGTCAGGACAAATGACGTAAACTTAAGATGTAAGCTGGAGTTATTGAAGAGGTGAAGGGATAAATAACAAGTCGAACTCCAGGTTCAAGGACTTGAAGCAGTTCCATCAACCTGGAGCCTTCTAAAGCGCCATTTAATGGGGATTCTCAGAACATTTTGAATAGATACTTTTTGATCAGAAACAAAGCTTTAAAGTAAGGATAGAAAGGGATAGTAGGATGGGGAGAAGAAGGAGGCGGCAGTCATAGAATGCTGGAGGAAGTTTAAGAAAGGAAAATCTTTTTTTTTTTTTGAGTTGGAGTCTCACTGTCGCCCAGACTGGAGTGCGGTGGACGCTCCCGGCCACCGCAGCCTCGACCTGCTGGGCTCCGGTGATCCTTCCGCCTCAGCCTTCCGAATAGCCGGAATTACAGGCGCGCGCTACCACGCCCGGCTAGTTTTTTTTTTTTTTTTTTGATTTATAGAGATGAGGTCGTGCCAAGTTGCCCAGGCGGGTCTCGAACCCGCAGGCTCAGGTAATCCACTCACCTCAGCCTCCCAAAGGCGGGGGATTACAGGCTGAGCCACCGAGCCCAGCAAGAAAGGAAAATCTTATTGAAAACCATCTACTCATACTGTGAGATCCAGGTAGAAATTTGTCTATTTCATCAAGGCCGTCCAGTGCTCCCCTTACTCAGGCTGAGGGAGACCCCTGCTCCACTTATCTCATACAATATCCTTTACTTACTCTGTCATAGTATATACCAGGGGTGCCAAAAAGTGTGTACACATTTTAAGAAGTGCTAAGAGACATACACCGTAATCAGAAATGTCTGGACACTGATAGTAACCACTTTGAGCACCTCTTGCAAAAGTCAAATGTGATTTGTATTTATCTTACTGAGTATTACAATTTTAATATAGATTTTTTTTTCCTTTCTTAAAATGTGTATACATTTTGTTGGCACCCTCGATGTAATATATTGTAGTACTCTATTTCCAAAAATGTTCCCCTCTAGGACTCTGATGGTCCCTGAACACAGGAATTTCATAGTAATATCTTTGTGGCCCAGGGCTCAAGCTTAGGGCAAGGCCCACAGTAGAAACTCAGTATGTTGAGGGGTATGCTTTCAGTGAGATTCAAGTAACAAACTGAAAAATGAATGATTGATTAAAAATAGAGATAGTCTCAAACAATGTTGATGTCCCAGAGGCTGCTTTAACTGTACTTTTTCTGTTAGGCTGCTTCCTTTACCCAGAATAATATTGCCTAATCTTAATTAAAGACAAGTAGAAAGTCCTGTAGAGGCATGGTAAACTCTAAAGAAACAAAGCTTATAAATACAGAAAATCAGTTTCCTCCATAAAACAAATGCCTTTAAAAACAGTGGAAAACATTTTTAAGAGTGTGAGCTTTGAATTTCCCAGAACCCAACATATTGGAAATTAGTAACATGAGCCCAAAATACCGATGGCTTCACCTATCTTTCCATTGTCTATTCACATCCTGAAAATGAAAGGAAAAATCCCTGAGATGAAAGATCTCATTAAGCTGCAAATTCAAACCCAGGGTCCAAGATTCAAATGGCTTCTTCTTTGGCGTCTAAATAAACGCTACTAATAAAATCCCTGCAAGTCCACAAAATAAGAGGCCATTTTATTCAGATCACCAAAACAATCTATACAACACAGAACAAGAATGTTTCTCCAATAAATTTATGAAAATCTTCCTCTTTGGAAGCCAAAATTAAGATTGCTCCTATTCTCCTGGGTCAGATCTGTAAGGTCACCACAGCCAGGAGGGCTCTCTCTGAATGTTGAGGGCTACTCAATTAATCTTCCTATTTGCAGAGATTTGAAAGCATTTAAGGAAGGTCAAAACACAAACCCAAGCAAATGCAGCTGAATTCCTCACTATTGTGCAAATTTTACCTCTGCTAATTTTCTCCTTCCCCTATTTCATTGTCTCTTTGTTCATCCTTTCCCCCCAAGTTCACTTGTTTTTGCTTTGTTTTGTTTTGTTTTTTATAGAGGTGTGGGGTACAAGTGTAGATTAATGACATAGGTAGGCTGCAAGTTGGTGAAGTTTGGGCTTCCACCTGGCCCTCCTTCCCCTGGTAGTGGACCTTGTACCCTTTGTGTTGTCCCCATGTCCCACACTCTTCTCCTTCCCTCCCTCCCTCCCCTAGCAGTGCCTAGTGACTGCCGATTTCTTCCTTTTGTACATGTGATTATTGTTCAGGGCCCAATTATCTTATGAGTGAGAACATGCAGTATTCCGTTCTTTGTTTCCGTGATAAATCACTCAGTATGATAGCCTCCAACGCCATCCAATCTGCAGCGAAGTCCATGATTTTGTTCTTTTTTTTGTGGCTATGTGATACTCCATTGTGTATAGGTACCCACATTTTCTTTATCCAGTCCACTATCCATGGGCACTAGAGTTGGTTCCACAGTTTTGCTATTGTGAATACTGCGGCAATAAACATGCATGTGCAGGTGTCTTTTTGGCAGAACGATTTCTGTTCCTCCGGGTATATTACCGGGGGAGGATTGTTGGATCCTATGAAAGGTCAATTTTTGGTTCTTTTAAGAATCGCCACACTGCTTTCCATAGAGGTTGAACTAGCTTGCATTCCCACCAACAGTATAGAAACATTCCCTTTTCACTGCACCTGCATCAGCATCTGTTGTTTTTTGACTTATTAATGATAGCCTTCCTTATCAGAGTTAGGTGGTATCTCATTGTAGTTTTGATTTGCATTTCTCTGATAACTAGTGAGGCTGAGCATTTTTCATGTGTCTGATGACTGCATGTATGACTTCTTTTGAGAAATGTCTGTTCATGTCCTTTCCCCACTTTTTAATGGGATTTTTTTTTTCCTTTCGCTTTGTTTGAATTCCTTGTAGATCCTGTATGTGAGGCCTTTGTCAGATGCATAATGTGTAAATATTTTCTCCCATTCTGTGGGTTGCCTCTTTACTCAATGCTTTCTTTTGCTGTGCAAAAGCTTTTCAGTTTGATGAGGTCCCACTTATCTATCTTAGCTTTTATGGCATTCACTTTTGGGGACTTGGTCAAGAATTAATTGCCTACTTCGATGTGCATAAGGGTGTTTCCTATGTTTTCCTCTAGGATTCTTATAGTTTGAGATTTTAGGTTTAGATCTTTGATCCATTTTGAGTTGATTTTTGTATATGGTCATAGATAAGGATATAGTTTCATTCTTCTGAATTTGGTCAGTCAGTTTTTTCAGCACCGTTTGCTAAATACGCCTGCTTTCCCCAGTGATTATCAGCGGGTTTGTTGAAGATGAGTTGGTTGAGAGACTGTGTTTTTGCTTCCAGAATCTCTGTCCTATTCCATTGGTATATGTATCTATTCTTGTACAAATACCAGGCTGTTTTATTTACTGTAGCCTTGTAATAAATTTTAAAGTCTGGAAACGTGGTACCTCCTGCTTTGCTCCTTTTGCTGGGAATGGACAGAAGTTGGAAGCATTCCCCCGAAGAACAGGAATAAGACAAGGTTGCCCACTCTCACCCTTCCTGTTCAGCAAACTGCTATAAGTCCTACCCAGGTAAATCAGGTAAGAGAAGGAAATCAGGGACATCCAAATAGGAAAAGAGAAAGTTAAGCTATCCCTCTTTGCAGATTACTTGATTTTATACCTTGAAACCCCAAGGGAGTCCATCAAAATCCTCTTCACACTGATCAATGACTTTGGTAAAGTTTCAGGGTACAAAATCAATGTACAAAAGACCATTGCCTGTCTATACACTAGCGACAAGCCAGCAGAGAATCAAATAAATAGCATGATTCCATTCACAATAGCCACACACAAAAAAATGAAATACGTTGGCATTCACCTAATCAGAGAAGGGAAAGACCTTTACAACAAGAACTACAGGACACTGCTTAAAGAAATCAAAGATGACACACACAAATGGAAAAACATTCCTTGCTGATAGATTGGAAGAATCAATATTATCAAGATGTCCATCCTACCCAAGGCAATCTACAAATTAAATGCAATAGCCATCGTATTACCAACATCACTTTTCTCACATTAGGAAATGACAATACAGAAATCCATATGGAAATAGAAAACAGCACGGATAGCCAAAATCACTTTCTTTTATTCTTTCTTTTCTTCCTCTTTCATTCTCTTTACTTTGTCTCCATTCTCTTTTTATTATATATGGTTTGAATTTTGGGTATTATCCAATTATGCTGGAATATTTGGGCCATTTCATCTAGATGAATGTCTGTCTCTATAGCATCTTTCCATTTAGACACAGAAGAAATAAAAAGTGTATGGTTAGAATAAAGATACATTGTGTTCATCAATTTGAGCAAATTGGAGGGTACTAAAGACACAGAGAGGAATTGTTGCAGTTTAGATTTTTAAAAACATCTTTTAGCGCACACCAGTAGTTCAGGCTACTTGGAAGACTGAGGCAGAAGGATTGCCAAGCCCAGCAGGTCAACACTGGGGTCGCCGTGAGTGTGCCACTGCACTCCAGCCTGTGTGGGTGATGGAGAGAGATGCCAGCTCAAAAAAAAAAAAAAAAAAAATCTTTGACAAGATGCATCTGTTAAACAGGTTAATACATGTTAATACATGCAGTAGGCACTCAAAAGTGTTAATTTGGTTGTTATTTTTATCATCATTATCAGATATGCTGACCAGCAGCATCCCCTCCTTGTAATATGCAGTTTGTGGTGTTGTATTGACCATAGACTAAAGCAGTGTCAGTTCTGTTGTTAGGCAGGTGAAGAATCCACACATTCACTCTCAGTGTACTCTGAGCCACATGACTGTCTCTCATCCAGAATTATAGGAACAGATGAGCAATGTAACTGACAACCAAGAACTTTTTGAAAGGAAGAAAAAAAATTTTGAGAAAAACCAACACTATAGGCAAGAAGCCACAGACTTGACAAATACAAGTATTGAAAACTCAAGAAAATAGAGTTAACAGTGGATATAAAGAAAAATATTTAAGATTAATTATTAATGTCTTTAGAATGATTAAAAAGGGTATCACATAAATGAAGAAGCAGTAGCCAGTCCCTTGCTGCTTAAGTGTGCTCCACAGACTAGCAGTGTCACCATCATCTGGGAGCTTGTTAGAAGCACAGACTCTCAGTCTTCATCCTAAAGTGAATGAAACAAAATCTGCCATTTAACAAGACCCAGAAGTGATTTGTATGCCCATTCCTATTAGAGTAGCACTGAACTAGCAGGCTTAGCATTTTAAATTTTGATTATTAAAAAAAAAGATTGATGAGCTGCAAAGCAGAAATAGATACAGTTGAACTGAAAAACATTGCGTTATTCTCCTTTAGTACTACATCTGAAATCTTGTTAGCAAAACTACACATTAGGTGAGAACAAAGGATAATTTTTTTATAGATTCCTATGTTTAGCATCTAAACTGCTAGACAAATAAGAGAGCAAAACAAAGATATATTGAGCATAGCAACAATTCAGAAAAGTTACCATTCCCATGTCCTCTTAGGAAAAAAATACACACACACACACACACACACACACACACACACACACACACACTTCTAAAAGATTTATGGGACCCCCCCAAAATGGAATTTATTTATAAAAAATTTATGCACTTATTTGCACATGTTTAAACTTCAGTCACCTTCAAAGCACTCTCTGTTTGATGCAATACACCTATTGAGATGCTTTTTTTTTTTTTTTTTACTGCTCAAGACAGTTTTTGAACTTATCAATTTTGATGCCTTTTAGTGCTTCGGCCATTTTTGGTTTCACTTCTTCCACATTGGCAAAATGTTTTGCTTTGAGGACTTTTTTCATCCAGGGAAACAAACAACTAAAAAAGTTGCTCATGATATGTGGTGAATAGAGAGGGTGGTGCATGGGGGTCATGCTGGTTTTGGTCAAAAACTGCTGAACACTCAGTACAGTGTGGGCAGGTGCCAACGTTGTCATGGTGGAAGAACCAGTCACCTGTTTGCCACAACTCAGGACGTTTCTTCCACAAATCATGATACAACCCTCTCAAAACTTCCAAGTAAAAACTTTGGTTGACAACTTGATCCACAGGAACAAATTTTGAATGTACTATAAGGGACCCACCCTACAGAAGATAATTTTGGTTTTTGTTGGGTCCTCCCCTCACGTGTGTGTGTGTGTGTGTACATGTTTAAACTTCAGTCACCTTCAAAGCACTCTCCGTTTGATGTAATACACCTATTGAGATGCTTTTTTTTAATACATGTGTATATATATATATATACACATATATAACTATGTATAAATGCACATATATAGACATATATATATAAATTCTGAAAGAATTGTACAAATCAGTAAGAAAGTAAATAAATAACACCTAAGATACAAGAAGTAGTGGGGAGTAAATGAAATAGAAAACAGATTAATAAATCACTCTTGATGCATAATTTCCAAATATTTATAAATAAAATATTTTTAAAGAGATATTAATTAAATTTATTAAGAGAAGTAGAGTCAAAAGGCCAAATACTAGTAAGCAAGTAATTGGAGCAATTTGCAGACTGGTGTTCCTAGTGGAATGTGCAGACAGTGGTAGAACACTTATAACTTGTCAGAAATCTGGAATTCCCTTTTTCGCTTTGCTGGTAATTTGCCAACATGGAACACTAAAGCCCAAAGCGTGGATAAGTACTAAGTGTCAGAGCAGGATATGAAAAAAACTTCATAAACTATTAAGAGTTAGGAATATAGGAAATATGGCATTGTCCCGACAGCAGCATGGAAGAACTCCAGGCCATACTCAAGCCCAAATCAACCCTATATCCATGTTAGTCTACCAGTTCAGAAGAGCCCCCAGATAATCCTCTTTAAGGAAAAGGGTGAGGATTCCCTCTCATCCCATCAAACTTTGCCCAACCTGTTCAGGCGTGAGCAAATGAGACTCAAGATGCTGCCCATTTCTCTCCAGAATACAGGCCAGTCTGGTTTTTGAAATGTAATTGTAAAGAACTAAGAAAGCTATTGGCAGTAGTGGAAATCTGTCAGGGGAAGGGGGGTGGGACTGGCAGTTGAATGAAACTGCTAGGGGAGGGAGAGGCATACCTCATCAACAAGGGTACCTGCATGCTCAATGTTTGTATACCTAACCCTGAATTGTACCCCACATCTTTATAATAAATAAATAAATTTAAAAAATAAAAAAAGATCTAACTCATGCCACTCAGGGAGGCTGGCAGCCTGAGGTTGTTGTCAGGTTAGTCTTCAGGGTAGAAATCCAGGAAATTCAGGTCAGAGCTGATGCAGTAGAGTAAGGCCAGCAGGGATGAAGCCTATTTGGTCATGGTGGATGATTTTTGAGATGTGGAACAACAAACTCCTACCAGGTGCTCACTGCCTGTAGAGCACTGTGCCAGAGAAATGTGATATGACAAAGTTGTGCTTTCAAGGTATTAGAATCTGG
>CAUYQG010248416.1:0-17247 GCA_963574415.1 Tarsius wallacei
CAAGTAGTCAGAACTACAGGTGTGCGCTACCACACCTGGCTAATTTTTTTTTTTTTTTTTTTTTTTTTTTTTTTATAGGTTGGGTCTCACCAAGTTGCCCAGGCGGGGCTCGAACCCACAGGCTGAGGCAATTCACTCACCTCGGCCTCCCAAAGCGCGGGATTACAGGCTGAGCCACCGAGCCCGGCTTTCCCCACCTTTCTGATTGTGGTTCATAAGACCCTCATTCCATAGAGGGTCCTACCCTTCCTGAGGAAGGAATGCTGATGTCATGAAGCTTCCATGAAAACCCAAGAGGACTGGGTTCGGAGAGCTTCAGGATAGTTGAACATAATTGGGTTCCTGGAGGCGGCACGTCCAGATACTCTGTCTTTCACAGGTCTTCATCTGTATCCTTTGTAAAATCCTTTACGTACCCGTAAATGTAAATATTTGCCTGAGTTCTGTGAACTGCTCCAACAAATTCATTGAACCCAAAAGTGGGAGTCATGAGTACCCCAACTTGAAGCTAGCTGCTCAGGAGTTCCAGAGGACTGGACGTGTGACTGGTATCTGAAGGTATAGGGCAATCTTGGGGACAGAGCCCTTACCTGTGGGATCTGACGCTGTCTTTAGGTAGATTGTGTCAGAATTAAATTGGAGGGCAGCTGGCTGGTATCTGCTACTTGGTGTGTGGGGGAAAACCCTCACACATTTGGTCAGAGAAATCTTCTGTGTTGATGATGATTGTTGCTGTGGTGTGAGAGCAAAGTAAAACATGGTCTGAAGCCGGGCTCGGTGGCTCAGCCTGTAATCCCGCGCCTTGGGAGGCTGAGGTGAGTGGATTGCCTGAGCTCACAGGTTCGAGACCCGCCTGGGCAACTTGGCGAGACCTCATCTCTACAATAAATCAAAAAATTAGCCGGGTGTGGTAGCGTGTGCCTGTAGTTCCAGCTACTTGGAAGGCTGAGGCGGAAGGATCGCCGGAGCCCAGCAGGTCAAAGCTGCGGTGGCCAGGAGTGGCCACTGCACTCCAGTCAGGGCGACAGAGTGAGACTCCAACTCAAAAAACAAAACAAAACAAAACATGGTCTGAGCTTTTTCCCAAACAATGCATATTAATTAATTAATTTCATATTTAGTCATGCATTCACTCTGCAATTTTTTTCATGCCAAATGAATGGGGAAGTGCGACTCATTGCCGTGGTCTTTTCTGGTCTGGAAATTCTACTATCTTAGGAATCATTTTATTACATGAGTAGTTAGTTAAAAACTAGATATCAAGGATGGGATGCACATAGAGAAACGGAAGACATTCCTGCTGTAGCCAGATTCCAGGATGGCTTCCAGTGATCCTCATTTCTGGTATGTGTGCCTGTGTATTCCCTTCCCATGTTGACAAAAAAAGCCAAACTCTGTAAAATGTTTTTATTTATTTATTTGAGTTGGAGTCTCACTCTGTTGCCCAGACGGGAGTGCAGTGGCCACTCCCGGCCACCGCAGCCTCGACCTGCTGGGCTCCAGCAATCCTTCCGCCTCAGCCTTCCGAGTAGCTGGAACTACAGGCATGCGCTTCCACGCCCAGCTGATTTTTTGATTTATTGTAGAGATGAGGTCTCTCCAAGCTGCCCAGGCGGGTCTCGAACCTGCGGGCTCAGGCAATCCACTCACCTCAGCCTCCCAAGGGATTACAGGCTGAGCCACTGAACCTGGCTGTAAAATGTTTTTAAAAGTTTATTCTGGGCCAGACTTGGTGGCTCAGACTGTAATTCCAGCACTGCGGGAGGCCGAGGCAAGTGGATTGCTTGAGCCCACGGGTTCGAGACCAGCCTGGGCAACTTGGCGAGACTTCATTTTTACAATAAATAAAAAACTAGCCAGGTGTGGTAGCACACGCCTGTGGTTCTGGCTACTTGGAAGACTGAAGTGGAAGGATTGCCAGAGCCCAGGAGGTCGACACTGGGTGGCCGTGAGTGTGCCACTGCACTCCAGCCTGGGCATCAGAGTAAGATTCCAACTCAAAAAAAAAAAGTTTATTCTGAACCAAATATGAGTGACCAAGGCCCGATGCACTGTCCCAAGAGGTCCTGAGAACCCAAGGTAGTTGGGTTACAGCTTGGTTTTATACATTTTAGGGAGACAGAAGTTACAGGGAAAAACATAAATCAATACATGCAGTAACATAGCTGCATGGTTCTGACTCAGGGTCTTTCATGAAGTTGTGGTCTAGATGTAAGCGGAAGCCGTAGTCATCTGAAGGTTTGACTGGGGCTGGAAGATTCACTTTTTTTGTTGTTGTTTTTTTGATTTATTGTAGAGATGAGGTCTCACCAAGTTGCCCAGATGGGTCTCAAACCCGCGGGCTCAGGCAATCCACTCACCTCAGCCTCCCAAGGTGCAGGATTATAGGCTGAGCCACCAAGCCCAGCTGGAAGGTTCACTTCTAAGACAGCTCACTCATAGGGATGGTGACTTGGTGCTGGCTGTTGACCAGAGACCTCTGTTCCTTCCCATGTGAATGTCACCCTAAGGAGGAGGGCTTATAGGTCATAGGTGAATTCAGAGATTTTCTGATTGGCCGTTGGTTGAAAGAGTTAAATTCCATCTAAAGAATCTGAAACTAGTAGAAAGAAATGCTTGTGTTAAGATAAGGGAGGGTTGTGGAAGCCAAGGTTCTTGTTATAAGGATGAAGCCTCTAAGTAGCAGACTCCAAAGAGAAAAGTGGTGATTGTCTTAAATGGGTTTAGACTTTTCCTAGGGAAGGAGTCTCTACATATGCAAATTTCCCCAAGAGATGGCTTTGCTGGATTATTTCAAAACATGTCAAAGAAAAATATTTTGGGGTAAAATATTTTTATTTTCTTTACGGCCTGCTGTCTGCCATGTGTTGCTGTACCAGAGTCAGGTTGGAATTTTGTGTCTTATTGTCACACAGTCTGTTTGGTCAGTCTTTTTTTTTTTAATTGAAGTCTCACTCTATTGCCCGGGCTGGAGTGCAGTGGTATGCTCACGGCCACCGTAGCCTTAACCTGCTAGGCTCAGCTGGAACTACAGGCATGCGCCACCATGCCCAGCTAATTTTTTGATTTATTGTAGAGACGAGGTCTTGCCGAGTTGCCCAGTTGAACCCCTGAGCTCAGGCAGTCCTCGCCTCAGCCTCCCAAAGTGCTGGGATTACAGGTGTGAGCTACTGCACCTGGTTTATTTGGTTAGTCTTATGATCTCTGGTCAGTTATGCCTAAAACTCAATGAGGGAGGGGTGTCATGAGACATGTCTGACCTCCTTTTCTGTCCTAGTCTGGGATTTAGTTTTTCAGATTTCCCTCAGTCCAGAGGAGCTCTATTTAGCCAGCTGGGGGACTTAAATTTTATTTTTTATTTACATCACATTGACTGTGGTTAAGTAATGAATAAGATCTTATGGAGTGTCACTGTATGATTTCCAAGACTAGGACGTGAAGCTCACTGTGGCTTTTGCTTTGATCTCTCTTGGATCACTCGCTGGTAGAAACCAGCTGCCACATCATGAGAACATTCAGGCAGCTTTACAGAGACATCCACATGGCCCACCCGGAACACCAAGTCGCCATCCCTGTGAGTGAGCCATTTTGAAAGTGAATCTTCCCACCCCAGTCACACCTTCAGTTGACTATGGCCCCAGTTCACATCTAGACCAAACCTTGTGAGAGACTATTAGGTCATGATCTTTGTGGGACCTCCAAAAATGTTAGGTCACACTCCCAGTGGCACCTCCAGAATGTCAGGTCAGGCCCGCTGGGGGTGTGGGTATCTGGTGTAAGATCCAGTGCCGCAAGAGGGATACAAATAATTGCACAGAAGTTAGATTAGAAAATATAATTTATTTAGAAAGTAAGTTAGAGAGAGAGAGAGAAAGAGGAGATTCACCTCCCAAAGGTAGGGGAGGGGACCAAAGCCAAGAAACATGGCCTGGCCATAGCTCAAAGAGCACATGACCACATCTTAGCTTAGCAAGACAATGGCAGCTGGTTGAATCCTTGTAATCCTTCCCTTTGATGGAGGAAGGTCATTAAAGTGATTGGGTGGTGGTCTGCTCCATGTCATCACAAAGGGGCAGGTAAGCACAGGTACTGACATCAGGTGATGGACAGCCGGCAGATGGGCGGATTAGTCACATGATTGCTGCCATGGTGGTGGACTAGATGGGAGGAGACAAGGGGAGGGGTTTTCCTGCAAGAGAACTGTCAGACTTTCCAATCCACAAGTTCCTTAGCAAAAAGGCGGTCTTATCACTTCTTTTCATTTTTTATTTCGAGTCAGAGTCTCATTCTGTCACCCCGGCTGGAATGCAGTGGCATGCTCATGGCCACCACAACCTCAACCTGCTGGGCTCAGGTGATCCTTCCAACTCAGCCTTCCAAGTAGCTGGAATCACAGGCATATGTCACCATGCCCAACTGATTTTTTGATTTATTGTTGCTCAGGCTGGTCTAGAATCCCTGAGCTCAGGCAATCCTCTGGCCTTTGCCTCCCAAAGTGGTGGGATTACAGGCATGAGCCACTGTGCTGGCCTATTATTATTTCTATGGCTTGGGCCAGCTAAATGGTGATCTTTGACCTTCTGCCTTCCACAAGGAACCTGAAAGTTTCTTAGAGATTATTATGCTAAACCATGAGTTGAAAGGTTGGCCTGTCCTTGTCTTGCATCTGATGGAGATTTGCCAAGGATGCAGGGTAGGATGCCAGCTTGGCCTGCAGTAAAATGTCTGAATGCTTCCTAAAACCTGTCTGTTGGAAATTTATCTATGTCTAACCTGTGCTAAATCCAAAGCATGTCAGTCTAAGCAAAAATGACTATGCTGAAGCAAAATGTGAACTAAGTTTATTCTAAGTTTCTCGGGGTCCTTCCTTTCAGAGACTCTGAGCCAGATCCGTGTGGCTAAGTTACTCCCAAATTACAGAAACTGTGAGATAATACATGTTTATTGTTAACTTAAGTTGCTAAGCTTTGGGACAGCTTGTCTCTCAGCAAAAGATAAATACCATCCTAACCTGTCACACTGGCCCCAAGAGCTCTGTATGATTGCCCCTTTTCAGTTTCCTTGTGAGCCCCTCTCTGCCAATGCCCTTTTGCCCCAGCCTTGCTATACCACCCTCCTTCCAGTCCCTCTAACCACTGGGTACCTCTAACCTAGGTCCTTTCCACATGCTGTTCCCCCATCCCCATCCTTCCTTCTTCACATCTCCTCTTTTTCTAGCCTATTCATCTTTCAAGCCACTGCTTGAATGTCACTGCTCTAGGAAAATTGTTTCCTGACTCCTCCTGACTTCTACTGGTCCTGCCCCCTTTCAAAGTATCTGCCAGAATTATGACCGATTAATTGCTTATGTAATCATTTATTTAATGCCTATCTCCTCTGACTCCCAAGACCCTAAATACTCCGAGGGGCTGGGTGTGGTGGTCCATGCCTATAATCTCAGCATTTTAGGAAGCTGAGGCAGGAGGATCACTTGAGCCTAGGAATTTGAGACCAGCCTGGGCAAAATAGCAGGAACTCATCTCTACAACAACAGAAAAACCAGGCATGGTGGCACACGCCTATAGTCTCAGCTACTCAGGAGGCTGAAGCAAAAGGATCGCCTGAGCCCAGGAGGTCGAGCCTGTGGTGAGCTGTAATCATGCCACTACACACCAGCCTGGGTGACAAAGTGAGACCTTGACTCAAAAAATAAAATGAAATGAAATAAAAAAAAACAAAACACTCAGGGCAGGATATGTATTTATCTTAAACACTGCTCACTTCACAGTGCCCAAGACAGCAAAAGATCATTGCTGAATAGCTGAATGAGAACCACTGCCATCTGACTGTTTTAATCATCGCCACTACAAGAAAACAGCTTAGAGCAAATCTGTAATTGATGGCAGATCAGTATGTTATTCTCAAAGAACAGCACATACCCTTATTTTTTGAAAGCCTCTCTTCCGGCAGTGACTCATTTTTTTGACCTTGGGCTGCTTTCCTTTCTTCTTAAACACGTAGATAACAATTGGGACAGTGCTTCTCTTGAAGACTGGGAACTGTTTCATTTAGAGAGATTTTGGCAGTGGTTTCAATGCTCTTAAAGTTACAATTAAAAAAAAAATTCAGGTGGTTGTGCGTGATTATATAAGTGATAAATAGAAATGAACTATAGGGCAGGGCGCGGTGGCTCACGCCTATAATCCCAGCACTTTGGGAGGAAGAGGTGAGAGGATTGTCTGAGCCCATGGGTTCGAGACCAGCCTGGACAACTTGGCAAGACCTCATCTCTACAATAAATCAAAAAATTGACCATGTGTGGTGGCGCATGCCTGTAGTTCCAGCTACTTGGAAGGCTGAGGCAGAAGGATCGCCTGAGCCCAGCAGATCGAGGCTGCAGTGGCCATGAGCATGCCACTGCACTCCAGCCTGGACGACAGAGCAAGACTCCAACTCCAAAAAACAAGAGGAAATGAACTATGATTTACTATGTGGATGTATCTCAGAAGTAGAGTGTGTGTGTATGCTTTGTGGTGCTAGATTGGTATACACTTGTGTGTGTGTGTGTGTGTACACATATACATGAGGGGGGACCCAAACGATCATGGCTCACTGCAGCTTTGACCTCCTGGGCTCAAGTGATCCTTCCTCCCCAGCCTCCTGAGTAGTTGGGAATACAGACGCATGCCACTTTTTAAATTTTTTTGTGGGGACGAGAGCTCGCTACGTTGCCCAGGCTGTGTGCTTGTGTATATTTTTAAAGAGTCTGTGTTTGCTCTAGAATGCTCAAATGAATATCTTCAATTCTGGTGCAGACCTATTTGAAGATGTAATTGTTTGACTTTGAAGTTATATTCATTTCTAATAATAACAAACCAATATTGACTTAAAGTTACTGTGTACCAGGCAGTATGCAGAACACTTTTCCTTCATAATAGCCCACCTTCACAATTATTTTTGCAAGGTAGCAATTGTTATAATCCCTGTATTACAGACGAGGGCACTGAGGCCCAGAGAGGTTAAATAACTTGCCTAAGGTCACACAGTAATAACGGGCAGAGCAATAACTAAAATCTGTGTGGCATGCACTTAATCTTTGGCAAAATTATGCACATATATTTGTGATTAAGAAAATAAGGGAAAAAAAGGAATGTGACAAAATGACTATTCATTCTCAAGGATTTTAATTGTAAAGGAGCCTTTCGAATAGCATTTGTCTACAGTCGGATGCTCAGGTACTGAGTAGTATGAATGGAAGAGGTGGGCAAAGCTGGTGGAAATGCTATCTGCTGTGCACCTGTACTCATGAGATAAGCTCTTGGTGCATCCATCAAATGACAGTCCAGTTCAAAGCAAAATCATGTTTTCGTAACAAACAACAGAACAGAGGCCAGTATTTGGACACAGCTAGATCTTAGGAATGCAGATAAGAGGAGATGCCTGCAGCCCGCCAGGCCCTGAGCCAGAGCAGATGATCAAAGACAGGGCCAGAGGAGGGCATGTGGAGGTTGGCTCCATCTTGTGCTGAAACTGTTGCTAACGTGGATCCCTCCATTTGAGCCCCAAATCTAACCACATTTAGTTCTATTCGTCATTCAACAAATGTTTTCCAGACACTTGCTATGAGTCAGGTATTGTGTGAGGCAGGGGGTACAGAAGAGAACAAGGCAAATAAATGTCCCTACCCTTATGGAGCCTGCAGTCTTGTTTGGGAGAGAGATGTGTATCAGGGAGATGCATACATTAAACAAATGATTATGCAATTTTCTTTTTTGAGTCAGAGTCTCACTCTATCGCCCAGGCTGGAGTGCAGTGACACAATCACAGCTCACTGCAGCCTTGACTTCCTGGGCTCAAGTGATCCTTCCATCTTACCTCCTGAGTAGCTGGGACTATAGATGCAAGCCACCATGCCCAGCTAATTTTTTGTTTTTGTAGATATGAGGTCTTGTTGTGTTACCCAGGCTGGTCTCGAACTCTTGGGCTCAAGCAGTCCTCCCACCTCGACCTCCCAAAGTACTGAGATTGCAGGCATGAGCCACAGTGCCCAGCCTTGCAAATAATTAATTATGCAGTGAGAAGAACAGAGCATTGTGAAAGGGACTCCTAGTTTAATCAAGATAATCAAAGGCAACCTGTCTGAGGAAGTAATTTCATTTGAAACTTAGAGGTATGGCCAGAAAAGGGCTTATTAAAACAAAAAGGTTTTTTTTTCTTTTTTTTGAGTTGGAGTCTCACTCTCTCACCCAGACTGGGGTACAGTGGCACGCTCATGGCCACCCCAGCCTCGACCTGCTGGGCTCCAGCGATCCTTCCACCTCAGCCTTCCAAGTAGCTGAAACTATAGGCGTGCGCTACCACGCGGCTAATTTTTGATTTATTGTAGAGATGAGGTCTCACCAAGTCGCCTGGGTGAGTCTCAAACCCACAGGCTCAGGCAATCTACTAGCCTCGGCCTCCCAAAGTGCTGGGATTACAGGCTGAGCCACTGAGCCCGGCCTGAAACTGGGTATTAATGATCTATGTGAAACAAATCACCCCCAAACTTGTGGCCTGAGACAACAGGAATCATTTAATTGCCTCTTGTCATTTCTGTGGGTCAGGAACTCAGGAGCAGCTCAGCTGGGTGTTTCTGCCATGGGGTCTCAAGAGGTTGCATTTAAGATGTCGGCTGGGGTTGCCATCATCTGAAGGGTCGCCCGGGATGGGAGACTCCTTTCCGACATGGTCACCCGTGTACCTGGCAAGTTGGTGTCAGCTGTTTTCTGGGGCCTCAGTTTCTTTTCATGGGACTGCTTGAGTGTCCACATGCCACAGTGGCCAGTTTTTCCCAGAGTGTATGACCCAAGAGGCCAGAAAGGAAGCTGCAAAGCCCTTTATGAGTAGTCTCGGGAGTCACACTGTGCTACTCTTCCGTATTCCATTGCTCACACAGGGTCAGCTCCATCCTGTGTGGGCAGGGACCATCCAGGGTGTGAATACCAGGAGGCTGGCTCACTGTGAGGCATTCTGAGGGGTTAAGAATGGTAGATCACACCGGGGGTGGTAGCTCATGCCTATAATCCCAGCACCTTAGGAGGCAGAGGTTAGAGGATTGCCTAAACCCACGGGTTTGAGACCAGCCTGGACAACTTGGCGAGACTTCGTCTCTACAATAAATGAAAAAATTAGCTGGGTGTGGTGGCACATGCCTATAGTTCCAGCTACTTGGAAGGCTGAGGTGGAAGACTCCCCTGAGCCCAGCAGGTTGAGGCAGCGGTGGCTGTGAGCGTGTCACTGCACTCCAACCTGGGCGACAGAGTGAGACTCCAACTCAACAACAACAACAAAAGAATGGTAGATCAATGGGGGTTACATTTTGGCACTCTTACGTTTGACTGTAGCCCTCTCTTGGGTAGCTGGTTCCTGCCCCACATTCTCAAACCACTGGACCTGCAGGGGTCAGATGTTGTTGCTCACACATCAAAATCCCTTTTTCCTTTCTAGAAACTCCCATGTCATTGGATCACACCACCCACCTCTCGGCTGCAGTCAGTCAGTCACCTCCTAGCCCCAGGGGCCCTTCTCCTTGCCTAAAGATTTGAATCCCTGGCCCACTCTGAAGCACCAGCCCTGCTGGATTCTTGATGATTTCAACACCTACCAAGATGATCCTTCAACATCTGGGCTCCCAGTTCTCCTGACAGTCATGTCCCCCACCCACCTTAGCACTCATCCCTGTTGTCACACCTTGACCTTGTCTTTATCAATAACTGCAATGCCTTCATGACATCAATTTAAAGCATTCCCCAATATAAGCATTTACCATCTCCGACAACTCTTTGACCCCACCTGGGCCTCCAGCTCATTGGCCTTTCTACCTTTTCCTTCTTTTCATAGTTCATGTCCCACCTTACTCAGTGGAAATCACATGACTTCCTTGTATACCCCTGTATTTGTTTTCCATTGCTGCTATAACAAATTAGCACAAACCTAATGACTTAAAATACACATTTATTATCTTATAGCTCTGGAGGTCAGAATTCCAAAGTGGCTAACATTAAGCTGTTGGCAGGGCTGGGTTCCTTCTGGAAGCTTCAGAGAAGAATCTGTTTCCTTGCCTTTTCCACTTTCTAGAGGCCACCCAAATTCCTGGGCTCATTGCCTCTTCACCTTCAAAGTCAGCAGCACTGGATTGAGTCTTTCTCACCATTCTTCTTTATGGTTTTCTCTCTTCTGCCTTCCTCTTTCACTTATAAGTACTCCTGTGATTATATTGGGCCCATGTTAGTAATACAAAATAATCTCCCCATCTTGGGGTCAACTGATTAGCTGCTTTAAAAAAAAAAAAAAAAGATGAGGGTCTTGTGATATTGCCCAGGCTGGTCTCAAACCCCTGGTCTCAAACCCCTGGGCTCAAGTGATCCTCCTGCCTCTGCCTCCCATGGAGCTAGGACTACAGGGGGCGCCACTGTGCCTGATTAGCTACTTTAATTCTATCTGCAGCCCTCATTCTAATCCCCTTTGCCACATAGCTTAACATATTCAGAGATTCCAGGGATTAGGAGGTGGACATCTTTGGGGGACCGTTATTCTGCCTCCAAAAGCTCCTCAGATGCTTTACCCCTCGCTGTTTATTGCATTCGCCTCAGCAAAATCCCACACCTGGTTGACTCCAACTATTCACCTGCTCCACGCCTGCATCCAAGCAGCTAAGCCCAGTGGAGAAACACAGAAACCCCATCTCACTCCAAATTCACAAGCATTCGCGTCTCCAGTAAACCCTCAGGACTGCCAGGCAATCCTACAATGTTTCCCTAGTCCATTCACACTCCCTCGCTCCTGGATGCTGATTCCACACCTCCTCCTCTCTCTTCAAACCCCCACACTTCCTTTCCTCATTCTCTTATTCTCTGCTGTCTCTCTTGATTCCTGCTTCCCGGAGAAAATTGGAGCCATTGGAAGAGAGCTCCTCCAGACTCAGCAGCGCCCACCTGGCTCTGTGCTCAGGCACGGCCTTCCCTCTGGTCCTGGGGATATGCAGTCTGAAGTCAGCCCTGCCCCGGGTCCCTCTCTGCTCACAGAGAGCCCCTCCAGAGAGCGCTTGCGCTTCCTTCTGTTATCCATTCCCACCCCTGCACACTCCCAGACCAGTTTCCCAACAGCATACACATGTGTTATAATTTCTTCCATCATACAAAACTGAACAACCTCCAAAAAAGACAAAAACAAAACAAACCTCTCTCTGTTCCTTACACTCCCTCTCCAGCCATTGCCTAATTTCTCTTCTTTTCTTTACAGCAAGCCTTGGGGGGGAAAAAGCTCTCTGCCTATGGGGTCCAATTTCCCCTCTCTGGCTCTCTTGGGCCCCGCTCCTATCTGGCCTTGGCTTCCACTGTGCTTCCCAAGGTCATCAACAATGGTAAACCCAGCAGTTGATTCTCAGTCTTCATCCTCCTGAGCTCTCAGCAGCATCTGATACAGCGGATCACTCCTTCCTCCTGAATACATTTTCTTTCGTCCTCTCTCCGGTTCCTTCTTTCTCAGCAGTAGCTCCATTTCAGGTTCCTTGGCTGACTTTTCATCTCCTTGACCTTAAGATGCCGGAGTGCCTCACACTCCCTCGGTGAGCACATCAGGCTCTTAGCTCGAAACACCATTTTATAAGCAAATGACCTCCACATTATATCTGTAGTTGGGACTTCTCCTCTCAACTTCATTTATTTATTTGTTAGTTTGAGTCGGGGTCTCTCTCTGTTGCCCAGGTTGGAGTGCTGTGGCACCATCACTGCTCACTGCAGCCTTGACCTCCTGGACTCAGGTGATCTGCCTCGACTTCCCAAGTAGCAGGGACTACAGGCGCCCACCACCACGCCTGGCTAATTTTTTTATTTTTTTGTAGAGACGAAGTCTCTCTATGTTGTCTAGGTTGGTCTTGAACTCCTGGACCCAAGCAATCCTCTCGCCTCAGACTCCCAAAGTACTGGGATAATAGGCACGAGCCACTGCGCCATCCTCCTCTCAACTTTGGACTCTTTCCTCCACTTGGAGGGCAAATAAACTCAAAAATAAAATGACCAAAACCAACGATGGCAATGCCACCTTCCCTGTTGCTCAGGCCAAGAGTTTTAGCATCAATCTTGGCTCCTCTTCCCTCATATCCCTTAACCAGCCTGACTCAATTCACGTCTGCTCTGCCTCCAAGTACACCCCTTCTCACCATGTCTGCTGCTCCCGCCCTGGTCCAATCCACCATCTGCTCTCACCTGGATTAGTGCAGCGACCTCCTCTCTATGTTCCCTCTCTCTCCCCAGGCCTCTAGACAGTCTGTTCTCAGCAGAGGGACCCTTTTACGACTGCAAGACTATATGCTACATCAATTGAGTGCTAATCGAGCACTTTAATTAAACTAAGTCCTTGGAAGCTAAGTCTAATCATGTCTCTTTTCTACTCAGATTCCTTCAGTGGCTCCCTGTGGCCTGTTAGTGGCTCCCGCCTTGGCCTCTCTGACCTCATCCCCTAATCCACCCTTCAGTGTGATGGCCTCACTTTGGCTTCCTTGCTGTTAATTCCAATAGGCCCAGCACACTCCCATCTAGGAGTCTCCATATCAGCTGTCCTCTCGGCCATTCTTCAGACACCTAGTGGTCTCCCTCACCACGTCCTTCACATCTGGTCCAAACGCCATATTCTCTCTCTCTCTCTCTCTCTCTCTCTCTCTCTTTTTTTTTTTTTGAGTTAGAGTCTTACTTTGTCACCCAGACTGGAGTACAATGACACACTCACCACCACCACAGCCTGCCGGGCTCAGGTGATTCTTCTGCCTTAGCCTTCCAAGTAGCAGGAATCACAGGTGTGCCACCACACCTGGCTGATTATTTTTTTTTTAATTCTGGAGACAAGGTCTTGCCAGTTGCCAGACTGGTCTAGAACCCTTGGGCTCAGGCAATCCTCTCACCTCTGCCTTCCAAAGCGCTGGGATTACAGGCGTGAGCCACCAAACCTGACACATGTCACCTTCTCAGAGCAGCATACTGGCCATCACACTTAAAGCTGCCACCTTGCCTGCCCTGCACTGACAAGCTCTGCCCTCAGTCTTTGCTGGAATGTTCTCCAGTTACACTCATTACCATCTGTGTTAGTGTCCTATTTTCCTATAACAAATACCACAAATAGTGGCGTAAAATGACACCGTTTATTATTCTACCTTTCTAGAGATCAGAAGCGAAGGCTGCGTTGCTTTTGGAGGCTCTAGGGGAGAATCTGCTTCTCCTTCCAGCTTCTAGGAGCTGCCTGCATTCCTGGGCTTGTGGTCCCTTCCTCCATCTTTAGAAGCAGCAGTAGAGCACCTCTCTCCTGCCTCTATTTTTTTTTTTTTTTTTGAGTTGGAGTCTCACTGTCGCCCAGACTGGAGTGCAGTGGCCGGCGATCCTTCCGCCTCAGTCTTCTGAGTAGCCGGAATTACAGGCGCGCGCTACCACGCTCGGCTGATTTTTTTAATTTATTGTAGAGATGAGGTCTCGCCAAGTTGCCCAGGTGGGTCTCGAACCCGCAGGCTCAGGCAATCCACTCACCTCAGCCTCCCAAAGGTGTGAGATTACAGGCTGAGCCACCGAGCCCAGCTGTTTATTCCTCTTAACAGTATATTTGTCCACATCACCCAGTGACCAGGAAGACAGACAAAATTGTCAGACTCTGGAAAGGGTTCCACGTTCTCGTTGTAGTTCAGGATGCCGGCGGATCTTGAAAATACATTGGCAAATTTTTTTTTTTAAGAGACAGGGTCTTATTATGTTGCCCAGGCTGGACTCAAGCTCCTGGACTCAAGAGATCCTATTCCTTCTTTAGCATCCCAAATAGCTGGGGACTATAGGCATGTGTCACCATGCTTGACTTCTGCCTTTTTTTTTTTTTTTGAGTTGGAGTCTCACTATGTTGCCCAGGCTAGAGCACAGTGGCATGCTCATAACCACTGCAACCTTGACCTGCTGGGCTCAGGAGATCCTTCTGCCTCAGCCTTCCAAGTAGCTGGAACTACAGGCATGAGCCGCCACGCCCAGCTAATTTTTATTTATTTATTTATTGTAGAGACAAGGTCTCTCCATGTTGGCCTGGCTGGTCTCAAACCCGAACCTGTGGGCTCAGGGAGTACTCTTGCCTCCACCTCCCAAAATGCTGGGATTACCAGGCATGAGCCACCACACCTGGCCTCTTTTTTTTTTTGAGTCAGGGTCCCACTCTGTCACTCATGCTGCAGAGGGCAGTGACATGATCATGGCTTACTGTAGCCTCAACCTCCTGGGCTCAGGTGATCTTTCCATCTCAGCTTCCTGAGTGGCTGGGACTACAGGCTGCACCACCACGCCCAGCACTTTGGTGAGATGAAGTCTCGCCAAATTCTGGAGGCTGGTCTTGAAATCCTGGGCTCAAGCAGTCCTCTTGGTTTGGCCTCCCAAAGTGCTGGGATTATAGGCATGAGCCACCGTGCTATGTCTGGCTCCTTATAAGGTCTCTAGTGACTACCTTGGGCCCACCCAGAGAATCCACGATAATATTTTCATCTCAAGATCCTGAACTTAATCACATCTGTAAAATCCTGCAAAATTATGTAATTTATTTACATAATTCACAGGGATGGGGACATCTCTGGGGGTGTAGGTCATTATTTGGCCTGTGACAGCCTGTGATAAACCATAGTATACTTCTTTATTTGCTTACCATCTTTACCCAGTACACTGTCTTCTGGAGGGTAGGATATAGACTCCTTAAGGAGGACTTTTGTCTGTGTCCACAGTGCCTAGGAATATGCATAGCTAACAGTAGATGATCAATGAATATATATATATATATTTGAATGAACAGTTAGTTGACTTTTTGGCTATGGCTGTGTGTTCCTGTTCTTGATATATGTGCCACCAGTACCAGCCGCTGGTCTTTGAAAGCACCTGCTACTTATGTGGTAGGCAGTGTCAACAATGCCTGGGTGGTTGCGAGGAGGGTACCGGGCAGCCCTTCAACCTGGGCAGCTGTATTCCCCTTCCACCAGCCAGCTTTTCTTAGGCTGCTTCTGTGCAATTCGATCGAATTCCTTGTTTATTGAGCCCTGAGGCGGAAGGCTTGGTCCCACCCCACCACTCCAGGAGATGTCTAGAAAGAGTCTTTTCTCCCTCAGATTTGAACCAGAGATTCATCTTCAGTCTGGAAAATGGAATTTTGTTACCATGGCAACTGGACTTCTAAAAAGCGAATGTCAAGTAACATGCGATCCCAGTGCTCATGGCAACCGCCATTCTGCGTATTTTGGGGGAAGAAAATGTGTCCTGCCTTCTTCCTGCTTGTGTGTTGGGCAGGGGGGAGGTGAGGTTAGCAGCACCAGGTTTCATTCTAGAATTGATGAGCTACTGAGGTTTTGGGTAATAGTGGGGTTGGGGGCTGGACCCTCCAGTGTGAAAGCACTCTCTTTTACAAGGTCACATAACTGGTGCCTTTCTCCATCGCTTGGAAAGAGGTCTGTCTTCAGCCGCTCCCTTCTTTGATGCTGCTCAAATTCCTGGAGACTTGCTTGGGTTCTACCAGAAACACACATGAGAACACACACACACACACACACACACACACACACAAACACACAAACACACACACACCCCTACCTGTGCGCTAAGGATCTGACAGGTGGAGGTACATTCACCCATTCTCTCATATCCATGTAACTACTCATTGATTCATTCATTTTTTATTTCATTTTGTTTTGTTTCTGCTAGGTTCTCACTCTCAGCCCAGGCTGGAATGCAGTGGCATGATCACGGCTCACTGCAACCTCGACCTGCTAGGCTCAAGCAATCCTTTTGCTTCAGCCTCCCAAGTAACTTGGATTACATGTACATACCACCATACCCGGCTAATTTTTGTGATTTTTCTGTAGAGATAAGGTTTCACTAAGTTACCTAGGCTGGTCTTGAACTCCTGGGCTCAAGCAATCCTCCTGCCTCAGCCTCCCAAAGTGCTAGGATTACAGGCATGAGCTACCACGCCCAGCCTTGATTCATCCGTGAATTCCCTCAGTAAATACTTATTAAATGCCTACTGTGTGTCTGGCTCTGTGCTGGGGCCTTGGAAGGAAACTGAGCACAGTTAAGGATGTGATCCTTGCTCTCAAGCACAGTCTTACTGAGATAAATAAACACATAAATTACACTGCAGCTTGAAAGAAGGCGTGTGTATTCACGGAAAGGAAGGAAGGGAGTGATTAACTCTGGTGAAGATGTGGGCGGAGGCATGGGAATCAAAGAACCCAGCCTTGTTTTAGGTTATTTTACAGAAAATATTAGCCAAACTGTATTCACTCCAGGAAGATTTAAAAGAAGGCCTCCAATAAGTGTCTTGAAGGCATCTTTACTCTGCTCCCTCAGTTGAAGGTGCTGCTTTCTCCATTGTCAAGTTTGTGAAATCAGGATGTGTCTTATGATCAGTGTATATATATTTAAGGAAGTGTTTACATTCCTATCCTCGAATGAATTGATGGCGTGTCTCATAATCAATGGCGTCTGAGAATCAAGGATGCGTGATTTATTCCCTTTTTATTCCCATTATTCACAAGTAACTAAGCCTGAGACCTCAGATAATCTTTTCAGCCTCGGACTCCTGTTCACATTTCCTCCCTGAAGACATGTAGCTTTTCCCATGAAAGGCAGGGCATGGCCCTAGTTAGAGGGATTTTGAGGGGCTTCTCTGTATTTGGTGGCAGTGTTTAAGAGTGTTGCATTCTATAGCCAGACTGCCTGGGTTAACATCCAGAAGCCATCACCTTCAGGCTGTGGCCCTCCCTAAGCCTCAGCATCCTTATCTATAAGATCATAATGTGACCTGGTGCAGTGGCTCACGCCTACAATCCCAGCATTTTGGGAGGCCAAGGTGAGAGGATTGCCTGAGCCCATAGTTTGAGGCCAGCCTGGGCAACTTGGCAAGACCTCATCTCTACAATAAATCAAAAAATAAGCCGGGTGTGGTAGCGCGTGCCTGTAGTTCCAGCTTCTCAGAAGGCTGAGGTGGAAGGATCACCTGAGCCCAGCAGGTTGAGGCTGCGGTGGCCATGAGCGTGCCACTGCACTCCAGCCTGGGCAACAGAGTGAGATGCCAACTCAAAAAAGAAAAAAAAAAAAAAAGATTGCCGTGCTTGGTGGCTCAGCCTGTAATCCCACGCTTTGGGAGGCTAAGGTGAGTGGATTGCCTGAGCCCCCAGGTTTGAGACCCATCTGGGCAACTTGGCGAGACCTCATCTCTACAATAAAT
>CAUYQG010248419.1:0-12946 GCA_963574415.1 Tarsius wallacei
TTCTGCCTTTTTGAGCTTGCTTTCTGTGTTTTTAACAGTTTGGATTAATTCTATATTTTGGTCCTCAAGCTCCGAGATTCTTTCTTCTGCTTGGGTAATTCTGCTTTCCATGTTTGTCAGTTTGTTATTTATTTCATTCACAGTATTCTTTATTGCTGTTATCTCAGTTATCAGCTCCTTCCTAGTTTCTTCTTGACTCTCCTCAATTCTTTTTAATCTCTCCATTATTGTCTTGATATCTGGATTTGTAGTTTGAGACCAGTCATTTTGGGGGCTCTTCATTGTTTGCATCCTGAAATCAGTTTTCTCAGTGTCTGCCTTCCCAGGGGTCTGGGAGAGACCCATATTCTTCTTTTGGTTTTTCTTCATTTGTGTAGGTTTTTCTCTCTCTCCTCCTTTCCTTCTCCTTCTTTAATTTTGTTTTTCAGGGAAGGTGGGGTTGCTTTTGCTTCGCTTGTGCAATCTCCTGTTCTTCCTTATGAGGGTCCTCTGGCTTTGTTCACTTTTGAGGTTGGAGTGTGGGCTGAGAGCTGTACTTTTTGCAGTTTTGAGGTTTAGTTGAGGGGGAAGCTGGGATTCAGAATCTGTATGCCTATTCCAGCATCCCCCTATCGGTGTATGAGCCCACTGGAACCTATTTCCCACCGTCTTACAATCTTTCTATGCAGCAGAATGTAGGTTTGGTCCCTCAGCCTCCCAAGGTGCGGGATTACTTTGAGCTGCAACCTGAGACGTCTGCTGCTTAGTTTCCGGGAGAGTGGCTTTGTCTTCTGTTTAGTGACGTTACCTTGGGAACCCAGGTAGAGACTGCTTGTAGGTGGGCCGGGCAACGTAAGTCTCTGCCTGGAGAATGGCCGAAGTGATAGGATCCTTTTTCTCCGCTCTTTGGATCCCTGGGCAATCGACTATGATGGTCTGTGGTAGCGTGATAGCGTGAGTCTCCTGGGGATCAGCTGCCCAGCTGGGCACTCCACTCGAGGCTCCAGAGCTCCAGATTTCAGAGCCCCAAAGCTCCAAAGGGCAAGCAGTGATTGGCGAAAGTGGCCCCGTGCTGCTCCCAGCGTACTTCAGTCAGAAATGGAATCAGTCTCTCTGAGGGGCGGGTGCCCAGAGCCTCCCAGGGTGACCAGAGGCTAAGTCTGGGCTCCATGCAGCCAGGGAGGGAGCTGAGATCCGAGCCTTCCCACCCATGAGGAATAGCCTGGGATGCTATAGCCTGACCTGCATGGGACTGGGTGTTTCTGAGTCTCAGACCAATGTGTCCAGCTGTGGGCTAGGGGGTAAGGAAAGGAGGGCAAGAGTGTTTTTGGGGAACTCACATTCGGAGAATCTCACAGTTCCACCTATGTCATTGCCATCTTATCCAGAACTCGGTTAATGCCTTTAATGTAATAGTAAAGAATAGAGAATACAGTGAATATTGCTTCCATATTCCTAAAGAAACTGGTTTTTGTTCTGATAGTCATGTTAGAGTCATGTTCAGCAGGTATCCATTTCTATTTTATTAAGTGTTTTTAAAAGAAACAAATGTTCAACTGTCCTGAAGGTCTTTTCCATATTAATAGAGATTACTACTATATGATATTTTTCTATATCTATTCATATGGTAGATTATATTAATAGTTTTTAAATTAAATTGTCCTTATAATCCTAAAATTAGAGCATGTGATAGGATGCATAATGGCCTCCAAAGATATTTACACTCTCATCCCATGAACTAGTGAATATATTACCTTACACAGCAAAAAGAATTTTGCAGATTTCATTAAGGATCTTAAGATGGGAAGATTATCTTGGACTATCTAGTTAAACCCAATGTAGTCACATATTTTTATAAGAAGGAGGCTGGAAGGCCAGAAGCAGAGAGAAGAAATATAAAAATAGAGTTAGAGATCAGATGAGAGAGAAGATGCAACTATGCTAGCTTTGAAAATGGTGGAAGGGGCCTTGAGCTAAGAACTATAGACAGCCTCTTGGAGCTGGAAAAGCAAAGAAATGGATCATCCCCTAGAACCTACAGAAGGAACACAGCCCTGCCAAAATATTGATTTAGCCCACTGAACCCCATTTCAAGCTATGAAATCTCAAAATATAAGAGAATAAATTTTTGTGTTGTTTTGAAACACTAAGCTGTGGTAATTTGTTAGAGTAGCAATGGGAAAATCATACAGGAAATTATGTATATTTAAAAAAATATGCTGTTGAGTATTGTTTGTTAATATGTTATTTATTCAAGCTGTCCTCCTGTCTCAACCTCCCCAGTAGCTGGGACTACAGGTGTGTGCTACCAGACTTGGTTTGCAAATAGTTTATATGAATTCTTTACATGTATATATGTATATATTATTTTTTCTCTTTTAATTTTTATTTTAAAATTGTTGGGTACAATTCAGGGTTAGGTATACAAATATTCACTGTGCAGGTACCCTTATTGATGAAGTGTGCCCTCTCTTCCCCAGGCAGATATTGACTACCGTTAATCCCACCTCCCTTCCTCTTCCCGCCCCCCCACCCCCACCCATAGTTTCCCGCCATTGTCAATCCTTTTCTTATAGTATTATGGTAGTTGTTCAAGGTCCACTTAGGAGTGAGAACATATGATACTTGGCTCTTTGTTTCTGTGAGAGATCACTCAGTATTACGCACCCTAATTCCATCCAGTTGCAGTGAAGTTCATGATTTTGTTCTTCTTTATGGCTATGTAATATTCCATGGTGTATTTGTACCACATTTTTTTTTATCCAGTCCTCTTTTGATGGGCAGCATGGTTGGTTCTATGTTCTTGCTATTGTGAACATACGTGTGCAGGTATCTTTTAAAAATCAACCTTCCATATGACCCCACAATCCCCCTACTGGGAATATACCCAGAAGAACTCAGGTCACTCTATACATGTATATTCTTCAGTGAGATTACTTAGCATTCCTCTTTTTTGTGCTATATGACAAGTTGGGTAATGATGCTATATGTGCTTCTAGAAAAATAACTTAGAAGTTTTCCCTTGTTTTTATATTCTACAATGTATGTAGCAATAGGACTGAGTGATCTTTGAAGATTTGGTCTATAATCCTATGAAACCATCTGGGCATTTTTTTTTTCATACCTACAGACTTTTAATCTTTCAGTTAAGTCCTCTCAATGACCAATTCTGTGATTCATTCCTGCCTCTCACCATGAAAAAAAATACAAAAAGAAACCCCCCACAAAGATAGATTTTTGCTTGTTCACCCTCTGATCCTGGTAGCCATCTTCCAGTACATTTAAAAAAAAATTGTTCTCTTATTTTTTGCATTCCTTTTCTGTTCCACAAGTCCTAGTAAATGAAATTCCCACTCCCTACTCCTGTTTATTAAGAATGACTTCCCTCTTGCTAATTGTCCAGTTTACTTAATGCCTCTGTATTTATATCGTTCTATGCCTGGTTTATTACTAAGTGCTTGAATTAGGTCATTCTTTAAACTTGACTCTATTGGCTGCTATTTGGGTCTTCACCTAGACACCTGATCTTTCTTTGTTTGGACAAGTGTATTAGATCCTAAAGTCATATGTCATTGCCTAGTTAATTGAGATTTTTATTTTAGACATAAATTCTGCATTTTTATATGTGTGTTCCTTAAGTTAACCCATATTGGCTTCATGTCCAGTTTTAATCTGTGATCAAAATTACAAATTTGCTTCATCTCAGGTTTCTAAAGACTTACACATTCTGATGCCATTGAAGTGCTAATCTTGATAAACTCTATGTAACTCAAGGGCCATGTACTACTGACAATCGATCTCATTCTGGAATCTTGAATGTCTCTTGAGCTGTAGAGTTCTACACTTCTGTCCATTAATGGCATACTCTTTAATAACTCTTAAGACAATTAAAAGACAATATGTTGAATTAGTCCAATTATAACCTCTTCATAAATAATAAAAAATTATTGTCCATATGTGTGAATTGTGTTGTAGTTGACCATATTTTATACTCTGAGTCAAAATTACCTTGAGCCATCCTACATTCTATTAATAAGTATTAAATCTTCTAGTTCATACAAATGAAATTTTTCAGAAAAAAATGATCAATTAAATTTCTTTTAACCTATAGCTTGTGGAGTTGAAAACATAGCAGCACTTCTTTTCACCAAAAGTTTCTATCAAAGTCATGCAATAATTTATTCACTTTTAATCAAATACTTATTGTGTGCCTACTATGCACTCAGGTGTTATTCTATGTGGTTGAAAAATATCATTAAACAAATCAAAGACTCTTTCCCTCATGGAGCTCATATTACACTATCAGAGAAAGACAAAAACAGCAAATATAAAGTAGATGATATGTGTTATGGTAGCAAGTGTTAAGAATTATGAACTAAAACAAAAAATTGAGGAGTAAGAAAATTAGGAATACTATGGGTAGAGGGAGGCCAACCTGTAATTTTAGAAAATGAATATTATGATAGGCCTCATTGAAAGGGTAAAATATGAGGCCGGACACATTGGCTCATGCCTATAATCCCAGCACTTTGAGAGGCTGAGGTGAGAGAATTGCCTGAGCCTACTGGTTCGAGACCAGTCCGAGACCTCATCTCTACAATAAATCAAAAACTAGCTGAGTGTGGTGGCACGTGCCTGTAATTCCAGCTACTTGTAAGACTGAGGTGGAAGGATCACCTGAGTCCACCAAGTTGAGATTGCAGTGGCTGTGAGTGTGTGAGTGTGCCACTGCACTCTAGACTGGGCAACAGAGTGAGATTCCAACTCAAAAAAAAAAAAAAAAGCAAACGTTAATATGAACAAACACTTAAAGGAGATAAGGGAGTTGGGTATTTAGACATCTAGGAAAAGTGAACTCAAGTAGAGTTAAGAGCAGTGCAACTGCCTTAAGGCAATATTTGTCTTACTTCCTCTTGGAGCAATAAGGAAGAGGTGTGGCTGAATTTGAGTGATTCAGAGGGACAGCAGTAGATGAGGTTAGAGAAGCGGTGAAGACCTGGCACTGTAGGGCTTTGTAGACCACAGTAAAAACTCTGCCTTGCACTGAAAAAGGAAATTGGAGGGAGGGGCTTAAGCAGAGGTATAATGTCATCTCATTTATACTATAAAAAGATTATTCTAGGTGCTTTAAGGGTAAGGTAGGAAATTATTTCAGATTTTATGGCTAGAGTTGATGCTGTGTTGAATCAGAAGGGAGACCACTGTGAGGTATAGAAGCAATCAGATTCTGGATGTAGTTTGAAGGTGGAGACAGTAAAACTTGCTAAGATAACATATGTATGGTGTTACAGAAAGTGCAGAACCAAGGATAATTCCAAAACTTTTAGCCTGAAAAGGATGGAGATTTTATAAACTGAAATGGGTTGAAGTAGGATTTGAAAGGAAAATCAGAAGCTCATCTTGAAACGACAAGTTTGATATAGCTATTAAACACCCAAGTGGAGATGTACTAGGATAGATGAGGCTGGAGTTTTGGAGAATGGTCCAGATTGAAATTATTTATAAATTTGGAACTTTTCAGTCCATGTATGCTATTAAAAAAAAAAGAGAGCATTTGAGAGCATAGGGGAGTTTTGGTGAAAAAAGAAAAGAAAAAGGTGTCATGCAACAAGTCAATATGAGGGAGTTGGGGAAACAAGAGGAGAAAATAGTGACTGATAATGACCCACTGCTGAGCAAGAAAGAAGGACAAGACACTTTGGCCACCAAAGTGGAGAGAGTATATATTAAGGAACAGACATTGACTGATTGTGTCAAATACCTCCCTATGTGGCAGGGGTCTTAAAGCGGCACTGATCTGAAAGAGGTGACAATCTGTTTTCTCAGCATGGAACAGTTTCTCTGATTCTGGAGAATGCAGAACAGACCTTATTTACAAATTATTGTGTGTGTCTGTTTTCGACTGTCTGAGAGTTACTTGAAGAACTAAAGCCAGGTGCTTCTCTCTGTTTTACCTAACTCAGAACTGAAATTGAAAAGGCTCAAGAAAATTACAAATAAAGTTAATGACTCTCAGATACCTGAAACAAAAGACTACATTCCAAACATACAATAGTCCCTAAGGCAACAGCCATGAAGAACTTCTGTGGGAAATTAGGATACTCAAAAGCAATAATGTATACTGGGAAACTTGGAAAGCCATGCATACACCCAAGGCAAAACACATGCTCAGAAAACACATTTTATCTTGGACTGATCCCTAGCCACAGAGAAAGCCCAGCTAAATTGATTGAAAGCCTAAGAATAGAGCCAATTTTCAAGAACCGGGAAAGCTCTTGAAATTCATGAAAATTTCTATCAAAACATTAGCTAAAAACAAGATAAAGAACAGAGGCTTTAGTGACCACAACAAGTTATACAATCTTTGCAAGAATAGTTTGGGAAAGTCACTATGCAAATGGACTACTACAGCTTTAAACAGTAAAAACAAACATGCAAACAAAAGAACAAAGAGAAAAATCAAAACTTGGAAAACTCTGGGAAAATCTGATTTTCAGAGTCACCACATTATAATAGTCAGCTGTCCAGCTGAGAAAAAAATATCACATGGCATACAAAGAAACTGGAAAATATGGCTCAGTCAAGAAAACAAAATAAAGTGACAATAACGCATAATGCCCTGGGGAAGGCTAGACATTACCAGACAAAGATTGTAAACCAATTTCTTAAATATGCTCAAAGAACTGAATGAAAACACAGACAAAAAAATTAAAGGAAGTTAGAGAAACAATAAAACAAGAATAGAAAGATGGAAGTTATTAAAAAAATGAGCAGAAAATGTGAAGCTGAAAATTGTAATAAGAGAAACAAAACATTTACAAAACGAAAGTTTAATGACAAAACCAGCAAACGTAAAGACAGGTCAATTGAAATTACTGAGTTTGTGGAACAGAGAAAAATAATGCAGAAATAGGATAGAGCCTAAGTCACTTGTGGAACATTAGTAAACAGACCACCATTTTCTTATGAGAGTTCAAGAAGGAGAAGAGAGAGAGAAAAAAGGGAAGAAATAATTTTGGAAGAAATATGGCTAAAAGCTTCTCAAACTTGATAGAAGACATGAACCTACAAATTCAAAAGCTCCACAAACTCCAGTTAGGCTAAACTCAAGGAAACTCACACTGAGGTTCATCATAATTAAACTGTTGAAAGCCAAAGGGGAGAAAAAATCTTGACAGCAATAAGAGAGAAACAACTTGTCACATACAAGGATTCTTCAATAAGATTAACAACAAATTTCCCATCAGAGACCATGGAGGCCAGAAGACGGTGGGAGAATATATTTAAAATGTACATTATTCTCAAGTGCACATGGACATTCCTCCAGCTAAATTCTCCTTTAAAAATTAAGACATTCCAAGATAAACAAAAGCTGAGGGAGTTTGTTACCACAAAATGTGCCCTACATGAAATGCTAAGGATAGTTTTCAGGTTTAAATAAAAGGATAATAGACAGTAACTCAAAGTGGTATAAAGAAATTAAACTCTCTGGTAAAGGTAAATAGATAAAACCACATGTTTTTGCTTTTTGGTTTGCAATGCTACTTTTTATTTCCAACAAGATTTAAAAGACAAGTGCATAGATACTTATAAAGTTATATTATTGGGCACACAATGTTAAAAAATATAATTTATAACAAGTAACACAAATGAGGGTAGAGGTGTATAAGAGCAGAGTTTTTGTATGCTTTTGAAATTAAGTTGAGATTGATTCAAAATGGGATGTTTTAAATTTAGCGTAGTAAATATAATCCCAATGATAATCACAGATAAAATATTTAAAATATGCATAAAGTTAAATGACAAGGGAATCAAAATGAATCATAGCGAAAAATTTGCTAAACATAAAAGAAGGCAAAAATGGAAGACCTGAAGAACAAAAAGCTATGAGATATACATAAATCAAATAGTAAAATGGCATACATTCTTCTTTATTAGTAATTCCTTTCAATGTAAATAGATTAAATGTTTTAGTCAAAAGACAGATATGGCAGAATACATATGTAAAAATAAGTTTGCAGGTGCTCTCTACAAGAGACTCACTTTAGCTCCAAAGACACAAATCGATTGCAATGAAAAAAATGGAAAAATATATTCCATATATATACAACAATGAAAATAGAGCTGGGTGGCTATACTGCTATCAGACAAAACAGACTTTAAATAAAAAAGACTACAAGGGACAGGAAGGATATCGTATATTGATAAATGGGTCATTTTATTAAAAAAAAGATATTACAACTGTAAGCATATATACACCAAACAGTGCCTCAAAATATATGAAGTAAACAATGATAGAATTTACAGAAAGAAATAGACAATTCTATAACAGTAGATGGAGACTATAAAATATCACTTTCAATAATGGGTAGAATAGATAAGCTGAAGGTCAGTAAGAAAATTGAGGACTTGGATAGTACTCTAAACCAACTAGATCTGACAAATATATCTATATATGCATTTGTATGCACGTGTGTATAAATACTTTTCACCCAACTATACTTTCTTCTCAAGTGCACATGGATATTTCTCCAGAATACACCATATATTAGGTTACAAAACAAGGTGCAATAATTTTTAAAATATTGACATCATATAAAGTATCTTTCTAGTCACAATGGAATGAAGCTACAAATAAATAACAGAAGGAAAACTGGAACATTCACAAATATGTGAAACATAAACAGCAGAGTAGTAAATAACCAATGGGTCAAAGAGGAAATCATAAAGCAAATTAGAAAATACTTAGAAATGAATAAAAATAAAAATACAACTTACCAAAATCTACAGAAGGCAGTGAAAGCAGTAAAATAAAAACACAACTTACCAAAATGCACGGAAGGCAGTGAAAGCAGTACTCAGAAGGAAATTTATAGTTGTGAATGTTCATGTTAGAAAAGAATAATCTCAAACCAGTAACCTAATTTTACACTTTGCAGAACTAGAAATAGAAGAGAAGACCAACACAAAGCTAACAGAAAAGGGAAATAATACAGATAGGAGTGGAAATAAATAAAATTAAAATAGAAAATCAATAAAGATAATAAAGGAATCAAAGTTGATTTTCTGAATATATAAGTAGAATTGATAAATCTTTAGCTAGACTGCCAAAAAAGGAAAAGGGAAAATATACAAAGAGTCAAAATCATAAATGAAAGTGAGGACATTACTACTGACCTAAAAGAAATAAAAAGGATTGTAAATCAATTCTATGAATGATTATGCCCCATAAAGTTACATAACCCAGATAAGAGGGATAGATTTACAGAAACAGCAAATTTCCAAAAACCAATTCAAGAAGAAAAAGAAAATGTATAAAGACCCATAACAAGTAAAGAGCTTGAATCAGTAATCAAACACACCTCCCAACAAGGAAAACTTCGGTACTGGATGTCTTCTCTAGTGAATTCTACCATACATTTAAAGAAGAATTAATACCAATTCTTTTCAAACTCTTCCAGAAAATAAAAGAGGAGGGAATGCTTCCTAACTTATGAGTCTAGCATCACCCTGATTTCAAGGTCAGATAAATACATTATGAAAAGAGAAAATTACAAAACAAAATTATTTGTGAATATTAATGTAAAAATCCTCAACAAAATAGTGGCAAAATTGATCCAAAAGCATGTTTTAAAAATTATTAACTATGACTAAGTGGGATTAATCCTAGGAATGCAAGGGTGTTTCAACACAAGAAAGTCAATCAATGTAATAAACCACATTTAAAGAATGAAGAACAAAATTCACATTATTGGCTCAGTAAACACAGAGAAAGCACTTGACGAAATTCAGCATTCTTTTGTGATGAAAACATGCAACTAACTAAGAATACAAAGGAACTCACTCAATATGGCACTTATGATAAGCCCACAGCTAACATCATACTTCATGGTTAAGACTGAAAGCTTTCTCCCAGAGATCAGAAACAAGACAAGGATGTCTACTTTCACCACTGCTACTCATCATTGTACTGGAAATTGTAGCCAGAGCAAATATATATAAATTGCAGCCAGAGCAAATATATAATATTTATATATATATAAATATATATGTTTGCTCTGGCTACATAAAAGATCCCAGAAATTACACAGGAAAGCTATTAGAGCTAACAGATGAATTTAACAGTTGTGGAATACAAATTGATATCCCCAAATTGTGTTTTTCTACATGTACTACGAACAATTTAGAAGAAAATTAAGAATTTCATTTATAACATGTAATTAATAAAACATTTATAAATAAATCTAACTAAGAATGTGAATAAATTTAGCCAAGCTGGGTCATATAATAATTTTATAGTTAGCTTTCTGAGGACCTACCAAACTTTTCTCTGCAGAGGTTGTATCATGTTACATTCCCACCAGAAATGTACAAGGTTTTCAATTTATCTACATCATTACCACCACTTGTGATTTTCTGGGCTTATTATAATAATTGTTACTATTATAGTCATCTAGTAGGTATGGTTTTGATATGCATTGTAATTTTGATATGTAGTTTTGATACTCAAAATAATTGAAAACAAGAATTCAAAGATATATTTGTACACTAATTGATTGCAGCATTATTCACAACAGCTAACAGGTGGAGACAATCCAACTGTTTATCAACAGGTAAATGGATGAATAAAATGTGGTGTATATATACGGTAAAATATTATTTAGCCATAGAAGGTTCTGACACATGCTACAACATTGATGAACCTTCAAAACACTATGCTAAGTGAAATAAGCCAGTCACAAAAGGACAAATATTCTATGCTTCCACCTACATGAAATATCTATAATAGGCTTGAGAGGAATACATGTTCTTCCATATTGGCTGGAAAGTTGAAAGGCTTAAATGTAACAGCTAAAACTATACATACAACTCTTAGAAGAAAACATAAATATAAATCTTTGTATACAATTGGATAAGTCAATAGTTTTTTATATATGACACTGAAAGCACAAGTAACCATATGAAAATAAAAGATAAACTGAACATCAAAACTTAAATTTTTTTTGCTGCAAAGAACACAATCAGGAAACAGGAAAGTAAAACCCATGCAATGGGAAAAAATGTTTGTAAATTACATATCTGGTAAGAGTCTAGTATCCAGAATACATGAAGAAATATTATAACTCAAAAATAAAGACAAATAACCCAATTTTAAAATGAGCAAATAATTTGAATAGACATTTCTTCAGAGGAGATATATAAATGTTTGATAAGCATATGAAAAAATATCCAACATACTTAGTAGCTAGGGCAATGCAAGTCAAAATTTCATTGTAGTACAATTTCACACCCACTAGAGGATTCAATTTTTAAAAAATGATGACTAAGATTTGGAGAAATTGGAACCTTTATCCCCTGCTGATGGGATAGTAAAATGGTACAACCACTTTGGGAAAAAAATTTGGCAGCTTCTTAAAATATTAAATGTGCAGTTACCATAAGACATAGTAATTTCACTCATTAGGTATACTCCTAATGAAATGAAAACAAATAATCACACAAAAATGTATACAAAAATATTCATATGCAGACCACTCCTTAAGGTAGAAACAACTTAATTGGCCGTCAAATGATGAATGAGAAAATAAAATGTGGTATATTCATATCATGGATTATTATTTGACAATAAATAGGAATGAGGTATCTATACATGATACAACATGGATGAACTTTGAAACCATTATGCTACATGAAAGAAGTCAATCACAAAAGGCCGTGTGTTGTATAATACAGTTTATATTAAATATTTGACATAGGCAAATCTATAGAGATGGAAATTAAATTAATGTTTTTCTAGGGCAAGGAGGCAGGAAAGATTGGGAGCAAATGCTAATAGGTATGGGGTTTGGAATGTCTTAAAATTAGATAGTGTGTTAGTAGCATACTGTGTGAATACACTAAACACTACAGAATTGTGCACTTTAAGTGGATCATTTTATGCTATCTCAATTATAAAGCTGTTAAAATTATCTCAGGATAGAAAGAGGGTTCTTCTGTCTGTTTGGCTGGGGAGTTAAGAGCAAGACACAAGACTGTACAGTTTGCTTAGCCCAGTTGGCATCATGTTACAAGCGATAATCTGTTGTTTACCCGATCTTTTCATTCTTCAGGGCAGGTGAATTGCAGTAAACAGGCAACAGTATCAGTTGCCTTCTATTGAGCACTTTGATGTCCCTCCTGGACACTTTGCTTGCTAAATCCTCACAATGATCTCAATGATATAGGAGTTATCAGTTCATTTATATAACCAGTATTTATGGAGCACTCCTTATGCACAAGAACTTTCCTAAGACCCGAGAATGTAGCTCTCAGGGAAGCAGACTGGTCCCAGCTCCTATGATTTCCATTTCTGAGAAGTTTTTTGAATCACGTAGCCAGTGCAGATTAGAAATTGAAGCCCGCTATTTGTTCTTCCTCTCACACAGTCTTTGGAGATTGACAATTCAGACATAATGCAGTTGATTCATTCTGGTTTAAAGATGAAATGTGGGCAAAGGAAAAGAGAGAATAAAAACAGAATATAAAGTTCATTAGAGTATATTAAACATGATTATGTTTATTACTTAATTTAATGTTCTACGGTCTACAGTCAGCTAGGATACTTCAAGCAATAAAGTTCACTTGAGTCTTGTATTGTCTGATGTGGCTTCTTAAACTGATAAGGTGCCTAATTGTCCAGTTTTCATCTCTCTTTTTTTTTTTTTTTTTTGAGTTGGAGTCTCACTCTGTCGCCCAGACTGGAGTGCAGTGGCCGCTCCCGGCCACCGCAGCCTCGACCTGCTGGGCTCCGGTGATCCCTCCGCCTCAGCCTTCCAAATAGCTGGAACTACAGGTGTGCGCTACCACTCCCGGCTAATTTCTTGCTGTCTTGTCGAGATGAGGTCTTGCTTGCCCAGGCGGGTCTCGAACCCGCGGGCTCAGGCAATCCACTCACCTCAGCCTCCCAAAGCGCAGGATTACAGGCTGA
>CAUYQG010248422.1:0-13404 GCA_963574415.1 Tarsius wallacei
GAGCTCTGCGACAGTGGTTGGCAACTTTGGTTGGAACAAGAAGCCTTTTCAGAGTCTGATGAAAGATGTGAATACTGTCTCTCCAGAAACACAAAGACACACATACTTACACACTATAAATTACATATAGTTTTAGGAGATTCATGAACTTTCGAAAGGATGGCCTTCATATAACATCAAATCGGATAAACTTTTTGGTTGTTGTCTTTTATGTACATCAGGCCTTAATATGATTATGAGTAACAAATGCCAATTTTCTAAACTTTCTCTTCAGTTAGCCTAATAGGTTTCTATAACATTTGAAATAGCAGAATTTAATATTACTTAAGAGGTTAGAGAATGATAACTAAAAAATGTTGAAGACCAATTTTATGTTGCAATTTCAGCAGTAGTTAGTAATTGCAGCCCATAACCATATTCTATGATATACAGGCATTGCCTAATTTTAAAGTTTAAAATATGCTTATTTGTTCAATTTGAAAATTTGATTTTTGAAGACATACAACATTGTTGTTCTTCCCAAGCTCATTAAAGTATTATTTTATTAAAATGGAAAGTTTATTCTAAGAAAAGTTAATTTGAACTAAAATATCCATTCCTTCAACACAAAAAAATACATATTTTCTTTCTGTGTTTCTCATCTTAGTTCATTTTCAGATCAAGATTAGAGATGTGGAATCTTCAGGGTAACACGTTATTTGTACTTTAGACTTGGGAAGCTCAATTAGCACCTACACCGCAATAACCTCAAATAACCAAACAACTGTTCCAAGAGTCTTAATGTCTATCCAGTTTTATGGTACACTGCTTCATAAAGTATCCACTTGTGACTCACAAAAGGACACTACCATAGAGAGAGGTCAAAAGATAATATGGGAATAAATATAATAGAAACTGCAGAGAAGAAAGGAATTATCAAAGACTGTATTATTAAAGCAATTTTAGAGAGAGTTATTTTTTTTTTTTAAAGTCAGAGTCTCACTCTGTCGCCCAGGTTGGAGTGCAGTGGCACACTCACAATCACCCCAGCGTCGACCTGCTGGGCTTAGGTGGTCCTTCTGCCTCAGCCTTCCAAGTAGCCAGAACTACAGGCACATGCTACCACATCCGGCTAATTATTTGATATATCGTAGAGATAAGGTCTCACCAAGTTTTCCAGGCTGGTCTCAAACTCCTGGGCTCAGGCAATCCTCTCGCCTCGGCCTCCCAAAGTGCTGGGATTACAGGCTTAAGCCACCACGCCTGGCCGAAAGTTATTCTTAAAAATAAATCTTGATTTAGCACTTATGATTAAAAAGAGAATATGCAGAAAATGAGATGAGATATAAAAATCAAGACAATAGTAGATTAATAAAAATATTAATTAACCTGATCAGAAAATAATATGAAGCATTTGTTTAAAAGTAAAAAAATTACATTGCACAACAATATGAATATACTAACACTACTGAAATATACATTTAGAAATGATTAAAATGGTAAATTTCATGTTATATGTTTTGTAACACAACATAAATTTTTTTTTTTTAAGAGAGAAATGATTATAAGACTCTGTTAAATCACCTTTGGAATAAAGACTAAAAATTATTAAGAGGGTAGTGTCAGTACCTTCTAATCTAACAAAATTAGCGAGAGAAGGAGAAATAAACTACACTGAGTGTCATGGAAGAACCATGTCACTGTGTTCAGAACTGAAGACTTGTGGCCTGGTGCCTACGGCACGACTGCTTTTTGGACTAGACTGTAGATGTCTGCTAATGCACCTCAGCTAAGAGGAGCATCTCTGAACTTTATCATGTCACAATGTTACATCATACTAGACCTTTAGTCTTTTGTTACTATAAACCCATTCCACTTATCTCAGATATTTGCTCAGATTCATTCACATACAACTTTTTTTTTTCCTGAAAATGCTTAAAATATGCAAATTAGTCATGCCCATTCCATACAGTCCTATTTCAAGATGTTTGGAGGAGAAACACAGGAAGCTTGTTGTTACTGCCAAGGGGGATTAGGGAGAGTTGTGTGGTAAACTGCATCGCTGTAGCATCTGGTGTCACCCAAGGGAGGCAGCCCATAATTCTTAAACCCAAACACAGCGCATTAAAGTGCTATAAAAATATACCTTGGCCAAAGAATAAATCATTTGGAAATTCAAATGACAGAAGTGGGTGTATTGGGGTTTTTGTAAAGTTCTGTTTAAGGCAATGAGAAAGAAAAGTTGTTCTGTCTATTTATGTTCTATAAGTACTGTTTTTAAAAAAAAGCATAAATAACTTACTTCCCATGGTTATTCAGGTAACTTTCTAAAATAAAAATCTAGTTAAATTATGCCACAGCTTCAAGCCCTCTGTTCATTCTCTTTTGCCTGCAGGATAAAGTCCAAGCTCCTACACTTATCATAAAGACCCCTGCATAATACTCTCCAACCTCATGGCCCACCCCTCCCAGGCAACTTCCTCTGCCCTACATGTCCTCTCCTCCCTTTGCCTGTCTTGAAATCTATTCATCTCAATGCTCATCCAGCATCTCTGGCCCTGGGAAGGCTTCCCTAACACCCTAGGAAGAAGCAAACACTCCCACCCTTGCCCCTCTAATGTGTGCTTATCCTATCTGTGAAACAGTACCTAAGACACTGAATGGTGCCAGCTTACGTGTTTATCGCCCCACGAGGCTGTGGCCTTCAGAAAGGCAAAGACCACATTCTACCCATTTTTATAACAGCACTATCTATCACAACAGGCAATACATCATAGGGCCTCCATAAATAAACATTGGTTGAGTTGAACTAAACTACTTTTAGGGACAGCATAACATGGCATGTAAGGTAACATTGTATTTATAAAGAAAAAACTTAGAAAACTGGAAGGCACTGGGCCCCTGATTGAGGGGAAGTGGTATCAATAAGTAAATAAGAAATAGTGGCTGAAAATGCTTTTATAGTTTCCAGGGTTCAGCAGGTCTGAGCCCATTTCTTTTCATGTGTCTGAAAATAGATACAATATTCAAAAGACAGATGGGCCCCTAGAAGCACATCCTGCGTGATGGGCTAGAGAAAGATAGGCAGACGGGTAGAAAATGTCTATTTACCCTTATTTTATACAAGAATATTGCTCGTTTAGAGATGTTCCTTACAGTGTTACATTAAAGCAAATAACGTATGTTTTTTTTCTATATAATTATTGTGTTCTTCAAATCTTGCATAAACATGGATTAATCTCCTGCAATGTGTAAGGTTGTGGAAAACAAAAATATGTGTAAGATATAGTCCTTGCCTTCATGGATTTACTAACTTCTCTGTTATGATATACAAACAGTTAATTTTAAATTATTGAAAAAAAAATTCTTGCTTTCCTCTGTGATTAAAAAGATTTAACTGGGAGGCAGTTGTTCACATGAAAGTTAATCCTCATGATAAACTTCTGTTTATATATGGCTAAACAAACACTTATAAAAACATAACAAAAAATGATTATTTTGTAACAGCTCTAGCAAATATACTCATATAATCAAAGTATGGTTTAGAAAAAAGCATGTGGCTCCAAATATTTCAAAATAATGAATATATTAAGTGAAGAAACAAGGGCTCTTTTTTCAAATCATACTATTTAACATTAATGTTCCTCTAGAATAATAAAGTCAGTAACAGATATAAGAAATAGTTATGATTAAGAATCTGTTAAAGCAAGTATCATATTTTAATTTTATTTTGCTCACAAATTCTAGGATTAGGGATAAACTCCCCCTGCCCAAAAAACTGTTTACAAATATTTATACTAACTGCCTTTAGTCATATAATCTGGTAGGTATTGGTTTAGTATTATCTGACCCTTAGGAAAAATCAGTAAAGCCATTCAGACTCCAACTGTAATCCAATAACCCAGTTTACAAAAATTAAAAATACAAAAAGGTAAATAGATTTGGCTTTGAATAATTATCTTCAAAATATAAGCTTTACATGTTAAATAAATCATTATCTAGCCAACTTTCTGAGACTGTTTTTAATCCAATGTGTTAAAGCTGTAGAACTGCCCATTTCATGCCCCTTGTTTAGAGTAAATAAAAGTAATTTCTCTTTTAAATTATATACATTCATGGGTCTTCTGGGACTTCACCTAAAATTTCAGAAAACCCTCTTTGTCACAAGTTGCTTAGATGGAGTACTACTTTAAATGCCCCAAGGAGAATGCAACTTTAAAAACAGCCATTCAGTAAGCCCTTTGTAAAGCTAAAAAATGTTTTAAAAATCAGGCACTGCCTGATTACCTAGTAAGTATACATTTTTGTGTGCTATATTGGCTTTTGAGGAGGACATTAAACAGGTGTGGTGAAGTGCAAAGGTCATTGATGATTCTAGTCTTTTATAGATGTCTTCAAGAATTCCAGAAGAATCTCTATCTTCTACTGGTCATGTCCCAACATGATCTTCACTTCTCTTCTAGGGAATGAAATTTGGTATCATGAGAGAGATGGTCGGGGAGTTTTCACCACTCTACATTTTATATGTGTCGCTTCTTTCCTCTCTCTTCTAACTCCTGTCTGTCCTCATGAACAGATAATTTTTCTTTGCCCTATGTATCTCCTTATCCATTTGTCGCACAAGCTCCAAAAAGGCTGTGTGTCCTCGATATGAGCATTATTTATTATGGAAAAGGTCTCATTTCTTAAATCTATCCCTTTCCACTCCCCCTGCCATTGCCTTGGTTCACCCTCCTCTAACTCTCTTGAAATCAATAGTTCCCTAATTGCTCTCCATGTTATCCATTTTCCCCACCACTAGTCCATTTCCCCCACTATGGACAAAATAGTCTCTGAAATAGAAATCTTATCCTTCAAAACAGTGTTAGTATGTTCAAGTGTGCCCCATCACCCATCGTATAATTCCAGACTTCTTCGCTGGGCATACAAGACTCCTGCCCCACAAGTAACCCACTGTCTTTAGCAATCTCATCTTCAGCAATCCTTCTAAGCTCATCCACAGTACAGAAAAAGAGAAATATTCGCTTCTCTTATGTCCAAACTTCCTTATGCCCAAGCTTTTTCATGAGTTCTTCCTCCTACCCAGTACTGTCCTCAGTTTCTGCTAAATCTCCCTCCCCATCCCATCCTTGGTGCATGATCCCATCCTTGGTGCACCCACAGCACTATGCTCAGACATTATTTATAGCATTAATCATGCTGTATAGTAATTTTTTTAAATGCCTGTTTCTCCTCCAAGACTGAACTGTTCAACTAACTGTATCTCATTCATTTTCCCATCTCACATTATACCCAAGTATGTGATACTTGGAAAGTGCATGTTAACTGATTTACTGAATAATCGAGGAACAAAAACTAAGAAATAATAGGGTTAAAACATTTGTGTTTTTTTTTTCTTGACTGCTAAGAATTTGAGGAATTCAGTGGAGAAAGATATTTCAAGGTTTCCTTCTAACATATCAACATACTGGCAGAAAGTATAAAAGAAATAGACCTAATTTCTGAAAAGAGACCCCAGGCTGGGTGCCACTTCTGGCTCCACCACTTACGAGCTCTGTGAACTCAAATAAGTAACAGCAGCTATGAACCTAAGCTTCCCCATCTAGAAGGTGAGGACAAATAGACATGAGCTGCCCTGTTTACTCAGAGTTGTTAAGATAAAACAAAATAATGTGTGAATGTCTTTTGTAAACTCCCAAATGCTATATAAATATAAAGTATCATAAGTAAGGCACTGTTTGAACAGGTCATACTTTAGTGTTTTAAGTGGGACTGACACAAGTTAAAAAAAGAGATAACAATCCTGAACAAGGATCCAGTGCTTCCATTTAGAGAGGTGATCACACCAATCTCAAGAATATAGTCCCAAAATGTATAAAGTTTTCTAAACTTTAAACATAAAAGCAGAAATCAATCATGAAACTGAATTTAATATAATAAAGGAGCATAGTTTACAACATGCTATGTAATATAATTATTACATTTCTTAGAACACAAGATTGTTCAAGATTGGTATCTTGTTTACCAGGTTAGGAAAAACAAGATTAGGAAATGACTAGAATTGCTGCTGGATAGCTCCACTTGGGGGCCGCTGGCTCTTCAAAATTCAATAAGCCCCAAACTGATAGATCTGTCTCCCCAAGCAGCCTGGGCGCTCCGTGAGAGCAGGGGTTGCGTCGACCACTGGCGCCCAGTCACCTACCATGACTCCCAGCACAAAGAATAGCCCTTAATAATTATTCACTGAACAGAGGAATGAATGAAGGCTGACATTCAGATAAGACAGATGAGATGGTTTTAAGGAGGCAACCTGAACATAAGACTGTCTTCAAGAGCTCTTAGGGGACAGCCCGGACAGGAAGCCCGGTAGCATTCTGAGAACCGAATACAGAGGTGCCTCTTTTGTAGCCAGTCTTCTCTTTCTCATTTGCAAATGTCCCATGGCAAATATAAGCATTTAGTTGTTGTTTATTCTGGGGGTTTTTTCCCCCAAAAGTAAAAGCCATTCTGCTTTTATGCGCTGCCATTTCGTTGTTACTAGGGGAGGCCACCCATCTTGTCAGCATTAATATTGTCTTCGGGTGGTATACAGAAGAAATATACCTACAAAATGTGTAAGCCAACTGTGTGTAGATAGTGAAATTAAAGGACAGCTGACTTTTTTATCCTTCCATATTTTATACAACAGTTAAACTTAACATAATCTAGCTTGAAAGGTGGTCAAACATAAACCACAGAGACCAACATTTTACCCCCATCTCTAAAATTAAAAGTCTACATTCACCACATATTTACCCTTCAATGTTTTATGTCTCCTATTATAACTGCATTTTTTTCTTTTATTAGCCCATCTAAATATGTTTTTGTGATTATAAAATAAGAACGACTTTGTCCTGCAATCATACCAGAACGTTTATACCTGAGCGACTACTGCTCCCGATTGTACGGCACTGGAAGGGACGCCTTTGATCTCATTCTGATTCCATCTGTCAACCTCCCTCATCAGCCACCTGTGAAAATTGCTTCAAGCCTGACTGTTCTATCAGCCTTCAAAACTTCCCATCAATTCCAGACTCTTCGGACTTTGTATCTTGTATACTCCTTCCCCTTGTGGATTTTGTCCCACTATGAATTTCCTACTTCCTTGAAAGTAAAAAGTATAAACCTCTTTATTGGAATAAGTATACACATATTACATAAAGCTCTATTAAATACACCAGTCATTCTAAAATCTGTCTGGTTGTTACATGGAGAACTTTATGACCACCAGTGCCCCCTCAGTTCATCTGTAATCTTTTGATTTGATGGGTCTGGAGTAGGGAATAGGAACCCACATGTATTAAAATCTCTTCTGGTGACTGGAATGGCTTAAAAGACATTCTCAGAAACAATATTTTAAATATGATCATTTGCATAGGTCCTTTACAAGTATATAATTCAGCACTTTGGATCCCTTTTTTCCCTATTCACCTTTAACTGGCATCATTCAGAGTAACCACTTAGTCTTATCCGGCTTTGAGCATTTTTAAAAATTTGGTGTCAGAGTCTTCCTAAAACATTTTTAGGCAGGTATTGCAACTCTCCACTCAAAATGTATCTTCCCCTGTGTGTGGAGTCCCATTAATATTCCACTCCTCCCCTCTCTCCACCCCCACTGTCTCTAGACCCTCCCCCAGAGAAAAGGGTAATTGGGTTTAAGGACTGAGCATCCTCACTCAAGTTCTTCCTTCCTCCTCTGGAAAGCTAGCTACCCACAAGAAATCAAGTTACATTCAACCATGATCCAAATAAAAACCAGTTTCCATTGCACATGAAGGCCAGAATAAGACCTCAAATGAAGGATAAGAGTTGTGATGGGTGCTGTACACTATCTCATGTGCCAGGAAATTTCGGAAGGCAGGCAGAGAAGAGTAGTCCCAGCTGCTTATCCTCCTTCCCTACTATGTCTCCAGTCCCTCGCTGCCATGCTGACCTTGCCAGGAAAGCAAATGCTGGCCAAGAGAACCACAGAAGGAAAATGGGGGCCAACCAGAGAATGATGTCCCAATGTATAGAAGCACAGTGAGAAGAGATGTTTCTGGGACCAATATTTAGTGATAATGCAATACAGTGATGAGAGTGTTTTTTCATTTACAATATCACAAAAAGCACTTCCCTGTTCATAAGCTGCCATCTGGAGCAACTGTCCTCAAGCACCTTGGTATATCAGGATAATCTGAAAAGCTTTTGCCAAATATATATGACCAAACTTTTTGAATAGGCAATCCAGAATCTATCTGGCTCAGCCTCCTCATTCTGGGATACCTCTGAGGAATTCTATAGCTCTACGAAATAGAGTTGAAAAGCCACGAGAGGCAGGGCCCAGCGGCTCATGCTGGTAATCCCAGTATGAGATGGGAGAATCGCCAAGAGTTTGAGACCAGCCTGGGCAACACAGAGTGAACCTCTACGAAAACAAAAACAAAAAAATTAGCTGTACATGATGGTGCATGCCTATAGTCCCAGCTCCTCAGGAGGCTGAGACAGAAGGATCCACTTAAGCCCAGGAGACCCAGGCTGCAGTGAGCTGTGATCAATGCCACTGCACTTCAGTCTGGGTGACACAGCAAGACCTCATCTCCAAAAAGGAAAGAAAAAAAAAGCCATGAGGCTAGATGATATGCATTAAATATAGTGATATTTAACATCCACACAAAATCTTGACATTTAATATTCTAGAGTTTTGTAAACCGTCTTGTTATTATACTTTTAAAAAACCACTCCTTTTTACATTTTACTATAAGTAATTATTTACTTTCACATGTAAAACACACACACACACACACACACACACACACATGCACATTCTCTGATTTTGGTGGTCTTTGGAATGTAAAGTTGCAGTCTGGCCACAGTGTAGTATGCACTGGCAACATACACCCTATGCACTGTGCAAGCAAGTGGGTAAGCCCAGTGAAGCACACCATGACACTACAATGGGTCTGTGTCTGGGGTTTTTCATCCTGCCATTCAACCCAGTGACAGAAAAGGCTTTCCAACATGATTCCTATGTCTTCTTCTCGGTCCAAAAAGGAAAATTCAATCTGTCAAGCAAAGGCCAGTTTTGCTACAACTTGCAAAAACTTGAGAAGTGGTCTGCTTTTCCAGAAATCCAGGGAACACATGCACAAGGAAACATAATGAAGAAGCAACAGTTTCCCTGTGGCTGGTGAAGTATTCTAGACACCTCTGAATATATTCAAAATTATCTTCATTATTTTTGTTTGCAATACTATAAACTAAGAAATACTATACTTGGGACATTTATGTTTAAATATAAATTAATTCATTCTAAAGCAAAAGAATGGAGATTATCCAACATATTCTAATGACCCTCTACACCAATTAAACCACCTAGTGATTGCTAATATACTTTGTCCCTTATAATGGTGTGGAGTTGTCTTGAAAAAAGCTGTAGAGATATAATTACCTTCTTGAGACTGTAATTTGTGAACATTTATTTGTTAATTTATAAGATTAAGCACTTGTCCATTTTCAGTGTATACGTTCATTAGTTTCTGGATGTATTTTTCTAATTACTATTAGATAAAAATGTAACTTTATAAAGTACTGTTATGCTGAGAAGGTATAAAATGTGCATGCTGTGTAAATATCATACATACGTTTTCCATAAAATACAATGAGCTACAACATATTACCACAAGGTGGTAGTGGTGCTATGCTAGTGCTCAGGGTTTTTGCTCTAAGATGTGAACATTAGATGGACTTTTTTCAGAGTTACACAAATCCTTTCATATAACTGGTAAGTGACATAAACATAGTTTTGTTGTAAATGGGTAAAAAAAAAACTCTTGTTCAAATTCTGAATTTACTCCTTACTTTATCAAATGCCCCAACTCACTTCCAAGAATAATCCTTTTGCCCACATATGACATTTTGATGTAACCACTTTCCCATATGGTTACAATGATATGACAATTTTGATGTGGGGACATTTTGATGTGGCCTAAAATAAACCACTGAACATACATTTATTTTTTTTTAACTAGTAACTAATGGGCAAAACAGACACCCTCACAGCATACCTGAGCCTTACAGGACTGCTGCACTCCCAATGTCCCTGAACCTAGAAGGTACTTTGTGGCTAAGGTAGGAGCTGGGGTCAGTGACATGGTCAAGGTTGGGATGGGGGCAGGGTGAAGTGCAGGTACCTGACACACTAACCACAGATAACCAGGAGTCATATATTTACCACATATAGTTATCTCAGAAAGAGCTATTTCTTTTCAATTTCAATTGCATCTTCAATAATCTGCCTCTCAAGTTCTCTAGTTCTTCCCCCAGTGAGTAGCTGGGTCCCAACTGCATAGGAAATTCTCAGTTAGAACTCTGCCAGTTCATAGACAGACAGACAGACATATGTTATATTTAATATCATAAATCTACTCCAATGATTGTTTTGACAGGTAGGATGATATCCCTAAAAGGATACCCTAGCTGTAGTAGATTTTTTAAAAATCTTAATTGTTCATAGAAATGAATAGAATCAAATGTAACTGTCCTCAGTGATTAGAATGGGACAGCGAAAAGGTCAGGGACTGTGCAAATTGCTAGGTAAAACATCCATCCATACACACATACACACACACACACACACACACACATATACACACACATATTTGGGTTCTGCACTTTGGTCATGACAGTATGTCCCTTTACCTGGACCCATGCCTGTCTTCCATTTATTCTTCCTCTGACATCTTTTCTATCTTTTCCTATTACCTGCCAAATAAATGTCAACTGTCCCTCCTTTATGTCACATTTGAACATTGTTCTTCCACCTTTGCATGGTTGTGTCATAATGTCTCTACATTGTGAACAAGGTTCAGAGCTCGGGCCTGGGTCCAAATTTTGGCTCCACAGCTGATTTGCTGTTAAAGCTGCTGAGAAAATTACCTAACCTCTCTGTGTCTGAGTTTCCTCTTCTTTATACTATAAGAACAATAATAACTTACTCATGGGGTGGTGTTCAACGAGAATTCAACGAGTCAATGCATGTAAAGCCTTTGCAGAGAATCTTGGTAACACAATGCTCAGTAAACATTCATTGTTTTCGTGGTGTCCTTGCATCTGTCCTTTATTAGATGGTAAATTTCCCCAAGCCAGGATCATGTTTACTCCATCTTTGTATCCTTAGTACCCAGCAGCACTACGTCTTTCACCTCAGTGGCACTGATAATTTGTTTGTTAAACTAAATTGAACTATTCTTTGTCTTCCATCTCTAACTGTTCCCTCTCCACCCTTCCTTCCCCTTTGCACGTCTCAAGTAAAAACTGTTTTCACCTTTTGATTATGTTTCAGGTTACAAGCTATGTCTTCCTCTCCATTACTACAAAACTTCTTTTAAAAAATTTAACTACTTTTGCTGTTTCTTGCTTTTTCTTCAGCCTTACAGCATGCCTCATAGCTTTTGCTCCATCCTCTTCAAGAAAACTGCCCCTTGGCTGTTTCCAATTACAGCCTATGTGCCAACTTTCAGAGTGAACTTCTTTCCACAGCTCCAATTATCTCCTCTAAATATACATACAACTCTTAAAATAAACTTCTATATTTATTCTCAAATTTTCACTCTAGCTCCATTTACAACTGTCTACTTGACATCTCCACTTGGAGATTGCATCACTACCTGAAATGCAACACGTACACTTTATTTCATGTCATTTATGTCTTAGTATAATAGAAAAAACATTGGCCTGGCTTCAGAAAGCCGAGATTCTAATTCCAAAATTTCCAGTAATAAATGATATGGTACCAGGGAAAAGTCACTTACTCTCTACAGAACCTGAAATGAATTCAGCACCTTCCCATGACAACTCAGCCCCTCTTCCTGTGACCTCATCTGTTAGTATTTTCCTAAATATTTTCCTAAGCATGCAACCCCAGGACTTCCAAGCTATCTTTTCTCTTACACTTAAATTATTTAGTCTGTCGTCAAAGGGTTTTTGAAAATTGCTCTTCCTTTTTGGTCCTACTGTCAGTGTCCCAATTCTTTAACCTGATCACTTCTCACTTAGACTATAGCAATGACCACCCCCTATGAAGAAATGCTCCCAGGATCAGCATTCCATGAAGAATCTCCCGATGGTGAGCAGGGCTGGAACACCTGACTGCCACCAGCACTGACCCTTCATTTGGAAGCTACCACTTCCCCTTGAAGTTTGGTCCAAATGTGGAAAACAACTCTACTCTTAACAACTCATAGCAAAGCAGAAGCAAGACAAAACACTCAAACATGACTTTACTCAAGGTTGGCACTAACAAAAGGGAAGTGAATAGAAAGCTCCACCGTACACAACAGAACAAAATTTCTCTTGTTCTCTATGCCTGTATACCAAAAAAGGGGACTCTGGGACCTTCCTGTCACAGGCCCCTGACAAGGGGCATACCAGGTGTTCCTCTACAACCAAGGTCAGAGGAATGCCACACTCAAGGTCTCCACATCAAAACCAAGAAGCCCATCCTTCTTGCTCGTCTATGGTCTGTCCTCACAGTTCTTATTCTTCTACTTACAGGGATGCTGCCTTACTCAGGCGGGCCTCAACTGAGCACCACAGGCCACAAAAGTCCCACATTGTTCATAAAGAAAATCACACAGGCGTAAACATAAAAAACACATACATTTCCTTACACCAAACTAGCCCCTCTAATGAATCCTCCAGAATTGTTTCCATAAAACACAGATCTCATCTAAGCACTCCCTTTTCACACATCAGAGAATAAAGTAAAGGTCTTTAACTTTGCATTTAAGGTCTTGGCTACATCTTAACTGCTTTTGCAGGCCCCTCTCCAGTTGCTTCTTCCATCTCCATGCCCCCTGCTATGTCTGCTCCTGGTCAAAGAAAACTCACATCCTCCCATCTTTTCCTCTCTACTGGGTGTCTTTCCACAGCCCCAGAATGTGCCCCCTCAGGCCCTTTCTTCTCATGACTCACCCTTAAATTCTGGGCTTAAATACCCACTCTTTCCAATGTCACTCAAGTAGAGCTCACTCATTTGCAATTCCATGTTCTCAGTCCTCACAGAGGCCTATTTGAATCCTATATGTAATGGATTCACACAGGAGCGTGATGCACTAAAATTATGTTTACTCTAAAAAAGCTGCTCTCTCTCATTTTTCACTATTTCAAGTGGTTCATGAATTCTGAAATCTGTGTTATAGTATGAGGAGAAAATAAATCTACAAACAGGTCAAGTTACCCACTCAGTTTTTGAAAGCTCGTCTGAGCCGGGCTCGGTGGCTCAGCCTGTAATCCCGCGCCTTTGGGAGGCTGAGGTGAGTGGATTGCCTGAGCCCGCGGGTTCAAGACCCGCCTGGGCAAGCGAGACCTCATCTCTACAATAAATCAAAAAATCAGCCGGGCATG
>CAUYQG010248423.1:0-15169 GCA_963574415.1 Tarsius wallacei
GTACATAAGGTTCAAGATTTCATCTCTAAATTTCTAGTACAATGCAAATGAAACTTGTACCCTGAGCTGAAATCTGAGACCCTTTTTTGAGCAAGGAAGTTACTCTTTGTAACTTTCTGATCACGCTCCCTAGATATGTCACGTATACCATGAATTTTTTTTTTCTCATTGAAAGTCAAGATATCTTTATAATAATAATAAAAAAAAGAAAGACAAGATATCATTGCATGTTTCTTCTTTTCCAGTGGAGATCCTTCAGGGTTTGGTGAGTGGAAGCCTGGGAGGCACACTTGGGCAAGCTGTCAGCAGCCCTGTTGAACAAGAAGGCATGGTTGGCCCTGTTTCCCTGCCTCGGAGAGCGGAGACCTTTGGAGGGTTTGATAGCCATCAGATGAATGCTTCAAAAGGTAAATGATTTGAATGAACTCATGTGCTTTTATAGGCAGTCCTTGACTATCTCACGAGTAAAGGCGGCATGTATTTTAGTAGCTACATCTCCTCTGTCCCTTTCAATCAGTAAATGTTTGAGTGAGATCCTAAAACACTCAAGCACCTCTGTCAGACTCCTTCATTTGGAGTCACAAAAAGATCTTCCTGGGATCTTAGCTAAACTGAAGCCAAAGAAGTATAATACCCGTTCCTATTTCCAGTTCTTCTGCATCAGTGAAATTATTAATACTCACTTAGCTGCCACCAAGTGGCTTCTCTTTTTCTCTTAACATTAATAGGAGTCCGAAATATCACCTCTCCAAAACTATCCATATCATATTCTTTTCTTGACTAGTGTGTTTCACAGCTTTTTTAAAAAAACTTACTTGGTTTTTGTTTAGGCGGCGAGAAGGAAGAGGGAGATGATGGCCAAGATCTTAGGAGAACAGAATCAGATAGTGGCCTGAAAAAGGTAATTCCTTCTATGAAATACACAGTCTGTGAACCTCCTTGGTTGGCACTTCCCTAGGAATCTATAATCTTTGAATTTATTTTTCTTTGATCTTGGTTTGGATGTCTGACTTGCTGCTTTTAATAAAATTATTTTCAGAGGAAATCACATTTTTAAAGCAAACAGTACAACTCAGAATTCCACATCATTGGCTATGTGGCCTCTCTGACTTAGAGCAAAATATTACAATCATACATAATTCTACCATGGCCCTGGCAGAACCAGGTTCATTAAGAGGTTTGTTTCAGATTCTCCAACCTGATCTCTTTATAAGACTTTAGTCGTAAGTAATTCAACCTTAAGTCCTCACTCCGTTGCATTGAGAGGCTATGGTAGAAAAGAAATAAATATGAAACTCTAGCATAACTTAGAAACACATTGAATATGACTTTTGCGTCAGGATCTTCATTTTTTAAATGAATGTTTTTTTCGTTTTATAGAGTGGAAATGCTAACCTGGTATTTATGCTTAAAAGAAACAATGAGGTAAGGACATAAGCTTTTTAAAAGATTTTATTTGTTATTGTTGGGAATATTCATTTTCATTTTGCTGTTATAAACAAGCTAACTCCTGGCTGTTATCTATGCACGAAAACAATACAGTTATCAGTTTCCTTTACCTTTATTTTTCCCCTTTCTTTGACCCCAGGTCACCATCTTGGAGTTTTGCCAGTTAGAGAATTGCCTACCAAGGTGGCTTAAGAAGTCTCTTGTAGCTGGGCTCGGTGGCTCAGCCTATAATCCCGCACTTTGGGAGGCTGAGGTGAGTGGATTGCCTGAGCCCGTGGGTTCGAGACCCACCTGGGCAACTTGGCGAGACCTCATCTCTACAATAAATCAAAAAATTAGCGGGGCGTTATCCACTTGGAAGGCTGAGGAGGAAGGATCGCCGGAGCCCAGCAGGTCGAGGCTGGGCGACAGAGTGAGACTCCAACTAAAAAAAAAAAAAAAGAAGTCTCTTGTTTCGTTTTCTTTTCTTTTCTTTTCCGAGTCAGAGTCTTACTCTGTCACCCTGACTAGAGTGCAGTGGCATGCTCACAGCCACCACAACCTCGACATGCTGGGCTCAGGGGATCCTTCCACCTCAGCCTTCAAAGTAGCTGGAGCCACAGGTACATGCCACCATGCCCGGCTAATTTTTTTGATTTACTGTAGAGATGAGGTCTTGCCAAGTTGCCCAGGCTGGTCTCAAGCTCTTGGACTCAGGCAGTCCTCTTGCCTCTGCCTCTCAAAGTGCTGGGATTACAGGCATGAGCCGCCATACTCAGCTAGAAGTCTCGTGCTTTTAATCAGCTTTCTCTAACTGTGGACTTTGAAGCCTCCTTGATGTTTTCCTTCTGTCTAAGATCAATGAATAGAATTTGTAACAACCCTTACTGCAACACAAACCTGATACCAAATGCCACAGATTAGAACATGGGCATTTAACTTGTGGTTAATTCTACATAGAAATTTCTTATCCTGTAAGTACTCACCTTGAGGTTTCTTCTTTTGAGTACTGTCTTTGACTTTCAACTATGAAGTAGCCTTGGTGTCCTCCCAGAAGGAAGTCAGATTCTGAAGCTAGTCTGTTTCCCCTTCCGCTGAGTTCTGATGACCCTGCAGGGCAACAGCATCACTTCCACGTATCCTCCCCACCCCCTTGACTCCTTCTTAAGAAGCTGTCTTGAGGGCTACTGCCATATCCAAAATGAGTTCTGTGCATTGGACTTTGTGTCAGCAGACTAAAGTCATATATATGACAGTTGCTTTTTAGAGTGTACTTTTCAGGAATGTTTTTTGGTTTTTTTGTGGATTTTTTTTTTTTTTTTTGAGTCAGGGTTTTACTGGGTCACCCAGTGGTATAATCATAGATCACTGTAGCCTCGACCTCCTGGGCTCAGGCAATCCTTCTGCCTCAGCCTCCTGAGTAGCTAGGATTACAGGCATGTGCCAACATGCCTGTCTAAGATTTTATTTTTATAGAGATGGGGTCTCACTATGTTGCTAAGTCTGGGCTCAAACAGTCCTCTGGCCTCAACCTCCCAAAGTGCTGGATTACAGGTGTGAGCCACCACTCCTGGCTCTTCTTTTTCTTCTTGATTTTAATGTATCTTAAATCTCTGAGGAGCTTTGTTTTGAAATTTTAAATTAAGGAGAATCTTTCCTTTTCTCCCTTAAAACACAAAAGATATTGTTTTATATTTGTTGACATTGAATACAAAGGAATCCCCTTTGGTGTGCTTGTCTTTAAAAAACATAAGCCCAGGCTTACACATGCTGCTTGCCTGCCGTATCTGTTGCTTGAAAATTTGCTGTTAGCTAATTTTCCCACTTGGCAACTCCCCCCCATAGTTAGTAAGAAGACTTGGGGAGACAACTAACACAAGACCTTCCAGTACGGGTTACATGCTGTGGATATGGGGCTAGCATAGCATATGTGACTTCTCTCAGTCTGTTTATTAAGAATAAAATAAGAGCTAAAAAGTTTTCTCGGAAGAGCTAAGCCTGGTAACTAAGTTTTTGTCTTTTGCTTTTAAGTGATTTTTTAAGTACTATAAAAGGGATACATGCTCGTGGTAAGAAAGTAACATAACTTGCTTAATAATAATCATAATCCCACCACTGAGATATAGCTACTGTTAAATGCTTATTGTTTCTGTTTCCAGCCTTTTTTTCCACCTATGTTTGTATGTCTGAATTGTTTTATACAATTTGTATCAATACTCCCCAGAGCTTCATAATCCTGCTTTTTTCTTCTCTTAACACGCACTAAAACCATTTCCCTAAGGCATATCTGTACAAAGCATTCTGTTGAACGGTGAATAAAACATTATTCAGTGAATAATGAATAAAACATTATGTTATTGTTTACCATAATTTACTTAATCTTCCTGATAGTTAATTCTTTTTCTATTTTTGATATTTAAAAAATGTAGCCAAGAACATCCTTGTTCGTACTTTTTTTTTTTGCACAGCTCTTTGATTATTTCCTCAGCATGACAAATTGCTATCCGAAGGGATAGCAACACGTGGCCCCACTCATTAGATACATGAGTACCCACTTCCATCTTTTACCAACATTGAGTATTATCATTTTTTAATTGGTGTTTTGTTGGTTTGATACAAGTTCAAGTGGCATTTCTTTATTTTAATTCGCATTTATTTGATTTCAGATAAGGTTGAGTCATTTTAATGTGTTATGTAATTATCCATTCATATTGATTCTTTTATGAATTGCTGGTTTGTGTTCCTGGCCTGTTTTTCTACTAGGGTATTTTTTGTTTTTGATTTTGGTTCTATGAGAACCTTTTCAAATTTTTCATTTGAGTTTCTGTTCAAGTTCTTTGCCTTTTAATTTTACACTTTTACATAGTAAATTTTGAAAAAGAAATTATATGATTTCTTTCATTGCTTCTGTGTTTGACAGCCTTCCCCTTTTCAATATTAGAAAACATTGTCTTGGCCAGGCTTGGTGGCTCAACCTGTAATCCCAGCACATTGGGAGGCCAAGGCCGAGTGGATTGCCTGAGCCCGCAGGTTTGAGACCCACCTGGACAACTTGGCGAGACCTCGTCTCTACAACAAATCAAAAACTAGCTGGGCGTGGTAGTGTGTGCCTGTAGTTCTGGCTACTTGGAAGACTGAGGCAGAAGGATCACTGGAGCTCAGCAGGTTGAGGCAGCAGTGGCCGGGAGCATGCCACTGCACTACAGTCTAGGCGACAGAGTGAGACTCCAACTCAAAAAAAGAAAAGAAAAGAAAACATTGTCTTATATTTTCTTCTAGCTCTTTTATGGTTTGTTTTTCAAACAGGATCTTGTTGTGTTGCCCAGGCTGAACACAAATATGCTTTATTTTTTACCCTTAACATTTTCATCTATCTGAATATTTTAAAAAATATGAACCAAGGTCCCAGCTTAATTTTTTTCAGAAATTTAGTCAAGTTTTTCAGAACAATTCATTGAATGTTCTTTCTTTTCCCATAGATTTAACGGGTTACTTATAGAATAAGTTGTTATGGTTCTTTCTGATCTTTCTGTCCTGTTACATTGATATGTATGCCATCAGTGTTCCACTTTAAATAATGGAAGCGTTATAATGCATTTTTATGTGTGCTGGTACTCCTTCTACACACACAGTTGTTTTGTTTGTTTTGTATTTTTCTTGGCTGCTTGTACCCACTTATCCTCTTTGGTGCTTTCATTTTGAAAATATTTCATTAAAATACAAGTACCTTGTTGTATTTTAAGGACACTACCTTGTCAGATAACTGTGGAGTGGGATAGATCCTGAAATTCATCAAGTCCTACAATACATGTTTCCATTGTGTTCCTTTTACAGCAGGTCATGCAGAGCATTGTTCATCTCCATGAACTCCTTAGCAGTCTACAGGTATGTGGCTTCGTCTTTTACCCGTGCACACATTTGTTTAGAGAATGACAGTACAAGGACTGTTGACCTGGATCTTGGGGGTTTGTCGGTTGCTTATTGGTACATAAGGCCCTCATCTAAAGAAGACTGGCTCTCATGGTGAGAAAAACTAGAACATGCAGTAGTTCAATACCACTGCTTTCCTGAGACCAGAGTTGGTGGACAGCTGGTGGACTGTGGGCACCGCTTGATAACCATGCCACAGAGCACAGAGGGTACTATGTGCAATTGAGAGCATCTCACTCTAGAAAGCCTTTAATGTGATCTTCCGTATTTCATGTCTGTATGATATTTGAATAGAGCAGCCCTCCCAGGACAACTGCTGTTTAGCACTTCCCAGGAATATCTTCAAATTCTGCTCCTCTTTTCTTGAAGATATCAACTGTCTCATTCCCACCTTCCCCATCCCCTCCAAACATACACACTCATTCCACCTCAGGCAGTACCAGTGACTGCAGACAGCATGTGACCAGGTTTGACAAAAACTGACTCCTGCACTTTTGCAGTTCCTATTTGATAACCGCCCACGGTTATCCTGGAGTATGATCATGCAGCCAGCTTGAGAAATGATGGGAGAGTCATGGTCTGTCATAGTACCTGGTGCCCCGGGGAGGGGTCTCAGAAGCTGGCTGTCCTCCTGGCCGGCGTCCCACAGCTCTCCTCCCCTGTGCCTCCTCAGGGTGTGGTGTTGCAGCAGGACAGCTACATTGAGGACCAGAAGCTGGTGCTGAGCGAGAGGGCACTCACCCGAAGCTCATCCCGCCCGAGCTCCCTCATCGAGCAGGAGAAGCAGCGCAGCCTGGAGAAGCAGCGCCAGGATCTGGCCAACCTGCAGAAGCAGCAGGCGCAGCACCTGGAGGAGAAGCGCCGGCGTGAGCGCGAGTGGGAGGCCCGTGAGAGGGAGCTGCGGGAGCGTGAGGCACGGCTGGCCCAGCATGAGGAGAGGTTGCAGCAGTGCCAGCAGGACCTGGAGAAGGACCGGGAGGAGCTCCAGCAGAAAAAGGGCGCGTACCAGTACGACCTGGAGCGGCTGCGCGCGGCCCAGAAACAACTGGAGAGGGAGCAGGAGCAACTGCGCCGAGATGCTGAGCGGCTCAGCCAGAGGCAGATGGAATGTCAGGTAATGGGAGCTCCTGAGGACCCATCCCAGCAAGCAACAGGAGGTGGTTGCTCCTCTTGTGGACAGAGATACTCTTACTTGGGGTGTTCAGGCAGCTGGGCTCCATGTCATTCCTGATTTGCCTTGTAACTGTTGATGAAACCTTTTTCTGTAGCTGCTGCTTACGTGGTCAGGCTTTCACTTAGTACACTGACTTTCATGTTTATTTCAGTGGTGGTCCATGGTTCTTCTGGAGCATGGACACTGGCAGCAGATAGAGAGCCTGGGTGTACACAGATCTGCCCACCTTTAGGAACACATATCATGTTGCCGTGTGTTTGACTGATTGACCAGGGACCATGAAAGAAAATTAGACTGGCATCCTCCAGAGTAGGGGCAGTTTTAGCTTTCTGCAGAGGTTTTCAGATGTATGGTGAGGAGAAGCAAATGCTCTCTGTGGCTTTTTATGACATAAGTATGGATCCCACCGCCATCTCAATAAAATCAGCAGGGCTCTGACTGAGGAGGAAAGATGCTTCCCAGGCAACTGACAGAACTCAGATTACAAGAGCCCCTTTCTCTTTGGTTCAACCTTTGACTAGGATCTTGGCATAAGCTCGGCTCTCCCATTCACCCTCTCAACTGAACAGGCTCTGTGTTCTCTTCACCCTGAAAATTATCTGCATCCCTGTGTAAAGCTCTCTTAAGATGATAAGCAGCTCTCCGCTTGTCTTTTTAGGGAGCGGGAGTTATTTTAAGTTGTTTCGTCAAAGGCACTACTAATCCTTTATGATGTTGGCATTAGTATATGTAATAAAAATATCAAAGGTGATATTTTTAACTTGTTTATAGATACTGCTTGAGGGAGGACAGCAAATGAGACCGAAGAGTTCTGAACCTTTTTACAGTGAGCTCTAGAATTCAGTCAGCATTTGTTAAGTGGGCATCAGAGAACCAATGACCTCAACTTAACACCCCTTGTTTTTGATGTGTACAGGTTTCGCATCACCATACCAAGCTGATGAGGATCCCATCCTTCTTCCCCAATCCCGAGGAGTCCCCCGTGCCATCTGTACCTCCCATAGCCAAATCAGGTTCCTTAGACTCAGAACTTTCAGTGTCCCCAAAAAGGAACAGTATCTCTCGGACACACAAAGACAAGGGGCCTTTTCATATATTGAGTTCAACCAGCCAGACAAACAAAGCACCAGAGGGGCAGAGCCAGGCCCCAGCATCCACCTCTGCCTCCACCCGCCTGTTCGGGTTAGCTAAGCCAAAGGAAAAGAAGGAGAAAAAAAAGAAGAACAAAGCAAGCCGCCCTCAGCCTGGTGGTGAGTCACCCACACTGCTCTCCTGTGGCCATGGTGTCCATGCATTCTGAAGAGAGGATAGATTTTAGTGGCATAGGACGGGGTGGGGGCGTTTCAAAAGGGTGCAGTTCAGATGTGCAGAAGCCACACTCCTCCTCCTTACCAGACCCACTTGCGAAGTGTGGCACTCTGTGTGGCCCCATGTGCAAAGCAGAGGATGCAGGCGTCATTTTTGAAGCATTTCTGATTGAGGAACTGGAGTTCATCTACATCCTTTCTAGGCCTAGTCCAATCATGGATAACAATAGCTAGCATTTGGTGATTTCATCCTCAAATGACTGTATGCAGTAGGTGCAGCTAACCCCAAGATAAATGAGGAGACTGATGCTCAGGGAGGTTTCCTGACGTGCCAGTGGTCACAGGGCCTGTGATTATGTTATACTAAATGCCTCTCCGTTCCTGTGCCACTTTTTCCGAGTCCTCTGTTCCTTCTCCTTAGATTGATCTCTCCCTTCTAGGTGGGAGGTTAAAGAGAAATTTGTAATGTCCAGGCATGTTTATAAATAAAAATTCTACTACTTATGTAAAAATTAAAGCAAGCATCAGATGGTGTTCAGAAACCCCAGTGCATGATGAGTTAATTGCCCATAAGCCTCAGTCACCTGTTTGCATCACAGAAGATTTTGATTGGGAAGGAAGAAGTTAAATGAAAAGGACATTTTTTTCCTGAATTTCTTTTCATTCTTGGTTTTCACCTTTCCAGATGGTCCTGCATCGGAAGCATCAGCAGAGGGGGAGGAGATCTTCTGCTGACCCCGTTCCTGTCTGCTAAGGCAGCTGCCTCCTGGTCCTGGCCAGTGGTTCCCAGCCCACATCTCCTACTGTCCCTGTATGCACAAGTCTCTTACACTGGACGCCCACTGCTCCTCAGCGTCCAGTCCCCCTGGGCAGCCCAGGTCCTGGACAAAAAGGAACAGATTGTCTTGAGTGTCGGGGTGGGAAAGGAGGCCCAGACTCTACTTCAGCCATGACTAGTGACTGCCAAAGACTCACAGGTTGGGGCCAGCCCTACACAAGATGTTACACTGAAAGAAGTGGCCTCAGAAGTACAGGCAGTGGTTTTTGGACATGTTGGGAAGTCCAAAAGGCTGAAAGAGTGTTTCCAAATGAGGCTGAAACTCTGGCTGCCTTTTATTTGGGAGAACACACCAAAACCAAACAGCAGATAGTCTGAACTTTGTCTGTGTACATATACAGTGATCTGTCTGCATATACACATGGGGTATGCCAGAAGTATGCACCGCCTGTGCCAGGCCTCTGGTCAGCTTAGCTCAGCACAAGAGGGGGCACCTGGACTGACTAGGTTCCTGGGTACTTTACCGGGTAGTCCTTAGAGACTGGGTACCCTTCACCCACCCTGTGCACACATCACCCCTTTTTTGCATGTATTTCTCATTTCATTTTAGAAGGGATGACAGACATTTGTGAAGCCAGTGAAAGAAGGCTTGACGTGTATAAAAATACAATCTTGCCCTACCTTGATCTCAGTGTTTTGGGCAGTAAAAAAAAAAATAGTATTTTATCATCAAATCCAGAAGAAAGATACTGGCTTTCCAGAATGTGTGCCCATATATTCTGGGCACAGGTCAAGTAGAAAGGCCTCCTCACTGTTATCCCTGCATCATGACTCTTTCTGGTTGTCACTTAGCACTCAGAAGTGGCCACAACCTCCTGGCAGTATTCCTGAGCCCTCCTCATGGCTCCCCTGGGCCGCGGCCAACTGTCCCTCACCCAAAGAGCACCCTGTGGCACACCTCTGCCAGGCGGCTTCTCCCTCCACATGACCACACCAGCCTCCCAACCCAGACCAGGCAGGAGCTGCGCGCCCAGGCCCCATTCCAGGGCAGACAGCCAGGAATTGGTTACGGGTGCAGGGTTAAGCCCAAGCGTAGAAGTCTCCACCAGCGCAGCCTGAGAGGCGGGCTGGCCAGACAGCGTGTCTAGAAAGTGCTCATGCTGTGGCAGGAGGCCTCTTCAAAATTGGTTTCTTAAAAAATGTTTAAAGGTCTGTTGATGAGTTGTGCTCTGCCCTGAAAGAGGTCCTAGCTGCCGCCTGCCGCTTCTCTTCTTCTCGTCCTCTGTGTTTTGGTCTGTTTGCTCGGGGTTCTTCACAAGCTGGTATGTGCAGGACAGTTCGTGGTAACGTTTCCCTCTAAGGCCCCATGTGCCAGGAAGGGAGACCTGGAAATTCTGTGCTTCCAATGTGGCCTTCCATTCCTGCTTTCTGCCCCTCAGAAGGATGGGTTTTTGAACACACTTTAAAAAAAAAAAAAAAATCTGTAACTCGGTGCTTGTTGATGAATTGCAAGCTGGCCTTGCAGATGGAGATATTTATCTTTCAGTTTATTTGAAAGAGGTCTGGTTTAAATGTTTAGCCTAGATTTGTTTTATTTATTGTGTGTATATGTGTTGTGTTGTGTTTGTGTGTTTCTTTTAAGGATGAACTATTACTAGCCCAGCAGTTGAAACTGTCTCATAGCTGCAGAGTGAAGTGGCAGCCTCCAGTGCCTACTCAGCAGTGTCTTTCAAAGTGCCTTCAAGGCCCAGGTGAAATTTGAGGGAAGGAGTTGTGTCCTTCTCTCCCTATAGTCCCACCTCATTCTTCTATCGACGGATGTCTTCTCCCTTGTTGAGAATTAAGAAACTTGCCACCTGTGAGCTATCTTTGCCTATTTTTGTCACAGAGAATTCTTACCCTTCAGAAATAGACTTTAAGACCAAAACCAGCTAACTTTTCTATCAAAACCATGATGTAGCCACAAAGACCCTAAACAGCAAAAAGTCAAGTTGCTTTCTTTCACTAATCCTTACAGCTCCATGTACAACTGAGGCCTTTCATGACTTTCTCAAGCCCACTGCAGACTCAGCGGCCTGTTTGGCCACTGGCTCTGAGTTCCCTACCTGGGGTTCACAGGAAGGCAGCAGTGTACAAAGACCTGCATTTCTTCCCTGTATATGTGCAGGCCGGGGACCCTGTTCCCTGGGTTTGGTACAGTAAGTGTTAGTGATGATCCGATGGGCTCCCACACGCAGCTCACAGAAGCGCTGCAGGTCCTGTAAGTTACTGTGCCTCACAGCACAGCTTGACTCGATGCTGCTGTTCAGGTGTCCTTCATTCCTCACTAGCTTGGGATGCTTAACTTGCATTGGTTGTTCTGGTCTTTTTTAGAAATGGAGCGTTCCCGTCAACAAGGGTACCTGCACAATGAATATTTGTATACCTATCCCTGAACTGTACCCCACAATTCTAAAATAAAAAATTTAAAAGTTAAAAAAAAAAAAAAAATGGAGAGTTCCCTTCTGCCCACACCCCCACTAACTTAAAACAGTTTGCCCAGGTTCCAGTTGAACAATTTTAGAATCAGAATCGGAAGGTAGTCCCTGAGTCCCCCAGCCACCCGTCCTCATCAGGACTATGGTCTGCAGTGCAGAAAGAGAACCACTTACCAAGAACTGTGCTTTTTACACACCTTCAGCATCTCTCTCCCCCTTTGAAATTGACCTCAAGGGGATTCGTTATTGTGCTTGGGGAATTACCTGGGACTGTGGGTGCTTGTGCTTATAACCTTGAGAATTGCTCTAGTTGCTCAGCCTAAAGCCCTCTCTGAGTTTCTCTTCTGTAAGAAGGGATTGCTTTCTAGGGTGACTCAGACTGAATTTCCCATACTATTTCCCCACAAGGAAGCCATATTTCCCCATCGAGCTAAAGAAATCAGGTGCCTGAAATTGTTCTTCAGTTTTGGGGGAAAGATGGAGATACTGTCCAGAGTCTCCAGATTCCAGAATCTAGTGAACCTCCTCAAAGGAGCCTGCATCTTCTCTCAATTGTAATCATCTCAGTAGCTGTCATCCCAGTTGGGTGACATGTGCACTTTACATGCTCTTATCAGTTGACTTCATTTTTGAGACAATCAAACATGTTAACTGTGTTTTCTTAGCAAATGGAGAGGGTTAAAATTGCTACATTTAACCTTTGCCATATTCCCTCTCCCCCTATGAGAACTATCTGTGGGGAAGAAATCCTTATCAAGAATTTGTTTGAAAAGGTACGAATTTTACCTTCTTTCCCCTTATATGTCTCAGGGTAATACAGTACCACTCAAAAGTCTTCCTTTGGCTAATTTTCTCCCTTAAATTGTCATCTTCTCAAGGCCTCAATATTAGTGGCAAGCACACATTTTTGAGACCTTGCGTTGGTTTGTTCCATTATTTGGAGAGATGGTATTAGTATGCAAGAGATTAATTCAGTAGGCCCTGCCTTAAATAAAGAGTGGAACCATAACTGCACAGGCCAGAACTCAATCCAGAAACTACTTTCTAGAGAAAGACTTTCTATTTCATTCTTTAGTCTCTGAGGCTCTCTCGACTTTGGCATTTGCTTTGCAGCTGAAGTTTACTCTGACGATGGGTGGCCAGTTTTGCCCAGAGGATGGCCAAGCCCAGGAAGGGGGCTTAGAAAGACAGTCCTGGTGAGTGGGTCCAGTGGTCAGAAAGAGGGTGGCACCAGGTGACCCCAGACACTGCAGGAGGGTACCTGCCCTCCATATTGGAACACCCTTGGAATGTGGGAGCCTAGAAATAGCCCTTTGTTGAGGTGGTGGCGCTGGATGCAGGACATACATGTGCCTTACCTGCCTTCAGCAGAACCGTCTTGGCGTGCCACCACTGTGACGTGTCCCAGCCAGTGTCCTGGCCAACCCCATCGTCCTCATCCATCCTAACAAGAGGGCAAAGAGTTTTGTTTGGGTTCGGTTCGGTTTTTTTTTGTTTTTGTTTTTGTTTTTGTTTTTTGGAAGCAGGATTTATTGAGGACGGAAAAGCTCCCACAGTGAGAGGGACCTGAGGGGGTTGCCTAAGGTTTGGTTCTTAATTTTTCTTTCAGTGTAGCATAACATTCCTAGTTAACCAGAGCCTTGGAATCAACTGCCTGCTGGCCAGGTTTTGAAATAAAAAATATTTTAATGCTGCCATTAAGGGAAAAAAAAAAAAGGAAGGGAAAATAAAGATGTCTCTCCATGGACTCATCTAATTTAATTGTCAAAAGATTGACAGGCCATGAATTATTTTTCCATCTAACTAAGGTTTAAAGGTGGGCAACTCCCAATGGCTAAGTGTCCCCTGCCACAGAAGCAGTGGCATGCCCTACAACCAGGTGGGACCTGCCTGTGCCACACCAGAGGGGCTTCCTTGGGAAGCACAGAACCTACTCATCCCTGACTCCGGCATTACCTTCCCCTGCCTTTCACGAACAGTCCTGGAACACTGACATGGGCCCTGCCCAGCGAGTCTGCCAGTGGTTCAAGTTTAGCCTTGTGGCTTCCTGTGTTGCCCACACACAGAGGGTGCGCAGAGAGACCTGTGGAGGGTGACTGGGATGCACCTGGTACCTCTGCTCTCATTGGTTGTTTCCAAATGCTTTGTGAACATTTCTGTGCTAAATCCTATTAAATAAAAAGATGGGTTAAAACCCAGTGCTGTATATTGATTGTAATTATGTACAAAGTGAAGCAGTTTTAAACTGTAAAGGTTCTTTTCAGTGTGTTTTCTGGAATTTTGCCACAACATACTGGCTTTGTATTTTATTTATCTTCCTTTCTAGTTATTGGCTTCAGACTCTTGTAAAGTCCCCCTCAGTCCTTTCAAAAAAAATAAATTTCCTTTGAAGTCTTGATTTGAAGCCTAATTTATTCCTGTCCCTGGCTCCTAGTGAAAGGAATATACCACTTCCCAGGTGAGGAAAGTCCCCTTCCCCGTGAAAAGGGTGGTTTCTGTCGTTTGGGCAGCAGGACTCAGGTCCTTCTGCACAAGGCAACTGCCAGGCTCCATTCACTGTCCTGGAGCTGGACCCAAGCCCAGAGGGTGACTCAGACCTGGAGTCTCAGGGTTAGTGCCGAGAGTCAAAACATGTTTCCAGATAAGTCAATGCAGTGACCACAGACTTTGCTGTAGATGGTAGAGTCTGCCATCCTTTTCTTTCTTTCTTTCTCTGGATTATCTGTCGCCCAGGCTGGAGTGCAGCGGCATGCTCACGGCCACCGCAACCTCTACCAGTTGGGCTCAGGCACTTCTGCCTCAACCTTCCTAGTAGCTGAAACTACTGGCACACCTTGCCATGCCGGGCTAAGAGTCTGCCTCATGCTAGTTTATTTCTTGTTGCCAATTTCTTCCTCCCTCTCACCCCCAGACTGGAGCAACTGTCAAGAACTAATTCAAGAAGGAAAAGCCAATTTGCACCCTGTCAGCAGACAGGGACGCTGCTGACCCGTGTGAGCTAGCATTGGCCCTGCTTGCGGGGCCTATGGCTTGTCTGAGATTCCTGGACTATAGAAAGGCCTGGACATCCAGCTGGGCATGGAGGACGTGTGCTTGGAGGAAGCAAAGAGCGTGGGCAAAGCTGCCACGGCCTGGCTCAACTGCTTCCCAGCTTCCAGCCACTCCTGACCTCATAGCCACAAAGAAGAAAGGCACCAGGCTGCCATGTGTCTTTCCTTCCTCCAGGAACTTCGAACCACATGGATTTTTTAACAGTCTTTTACAGCTTGCTTTTTAGCTGCCACTCCACAAGCCACTGTAATGCTGGGCCCTTGTCCCCCACTTACTGCCCCCCCATCTTCGACTGTTGCCCAGGCAGCCCCCTCCTCCATCAAGCAGTGGTCCTGGCCTGTGTTCACGTGCCCTGATCCCACCCAGACACCCATGGTTCCCATGGCCCCCTCCTCAGCGCTCCCCTGCAGTTGGTCCTGAGTCAGGGAAGGACTCTGGGAGGCAAAAGGAGTGAGACGCATCTGTTCTTCCCTTCCAGAACAGCAGAGGCACAAAGCATGGAGGGCTCCCAGCATCTTGGACAACCATTCAGTGGGGATCTAAGTCTCCACCTTCTCCTGATGGAGGCTGCTGGGCCTGGGGCCTCTGCCATGGCACAGACCTGACCACCAAGTGGCTTATTAAAAAGTGGTCATTTTGTGTTGGAAGATCCCCCAGCCCAAGGAAAGTCCGTGTCTTGGGGGGAAGCTATCCACAAGCTGGCTGGGGATGCGGTGATGTGGTTTGCCCAAAAGATCCTCCCTGAAAGGGAGTGTGGTAATCCGTGCAGCGAGATAGAATCTAAACCGGAAACATGGAAAGGATATTAGGAAACCCAGGAGACCAAAAGGCCAGGACAGAGCTTGTGGGGAGCAGGGGAGATGGGGGTGGGGGGTGACGGGGTCTGTGTGTATGCAGGTCTGAGATTCCACCTTGAGAGACTGCCCTCCGGCTTCCCCCCCACCCCCCGCCCCCGCCATCCTGCCACAGTTACTGTTCTTATATTCTTAGATCCTTTGTCCTTAAAATTGTCTCCGCCACCTCC
>CAUYQG010248443.1:0-12230 GCA_963574415.1 Tarsius wallacei
ATGCAAACACTATTTACCAAAACTACAAACAACCAATATTAGAAAAGACTAAGCAACATATAAAGAAAACATCTCCAGAAAAAAAAAAAAAAGGTGAATATGGTAGCACACACTTGTAGTTCCAGTTGCTCAAGAGGCTGAGGCACAAGGATCACCTGAACCCAAGAGGTTGAGGCTGCGGTGAGCCATCATTGTGCCACTGCACTCCAGCCTGAGTGACAGAGTGAGACTTCAATTTGCAAAAAAAAGACAAAAATTTCTTGTACAAATTTTTATTACCCTTTCTCCCTCTTCTCCCTACAACAGGTCAGCAGCACAAAACTTAATTTTTTGCTTTTTTATACTTAAGTTGTTCTGCATGCAAATTAGGGTTACAGATATTTTCACAGATCGTGATCTATGGACAACACTTGTCAAGTATCCTAAAGCTCTAAATTAAAGACATCTTAATTTTAATTTTTATTTTTTGAGTTGGAGTCTCACTCTGTCACCCAGACTGGAGTGCAGTGGCCGCTCCCGGCCACCGCAGCCTCAACCTGCTGGGCTCCGAGGATCCTTGCGCCTCAGCCTTCCAAGTAGCTGGAACTACAGGCGCGCGCTACCACTCCCGGCTAATTTTTTGATTTATTGTAGAGATGAGGTCTCGCCAAGTTGCCCAGGCGGGTCTCGAACCCGCAGGCTCAGGCAATCCACTCACCTCAGCCTCCCAAAACGCGGGATTATAAACTGAGCCACCGAGCCCGGCAGACGACATCTTATTAATAGCACACATTTTCCTTTGAAATAAATGTACTTTTAGTAATATTCTGCAGTATCAGTGAAATAATAAGATATATTTATTTTTTAAAGATATGTGGTAGCCTTCTATTATGTTTGAATCACTAGACTCTATTTGCTCCATCTGTTTTTTTTGTGTGTGTGTACAGGTTTTAGGAATTTGAGTACAAGTAAGATCAGAGTACAGAAATGTTTATAAATAATTCAGTATGTTTTCTTTTATCTCTGCTTTGTAATTTCAAATGCATATATGTATATATGTGTGTATACACACATATACACATACTTGCCTGTGATATTCACAGAACCTAAGTAACTTGTTATGTGGTTAATCATAAGTCTTTCATGTCTAATTGATGCATACTACAATCATCCTCTTGAGCCATTATTAGCTGATCACACAAACTATAATTTAGTCCTAGTTATGTATTTTTAAAAAATACTCATTGATTTCCAACTCATTTTGAAGGATGGAACTTTTTTTTTAAGTCAAAATGTTGCTGTTGGTCAAATTTTGGAATGTCTCTTTCAATAGTGTTAAGTTAATAAAAGGAAATTACTATTTCTCTTACTCTTCCTAATGATATGAAAAACCCATCTGGGAGAGAATTGAGGCCCTGCTCTCTGATCACAGAATGTTATGATGATGTTGGTTAATTTCAAAGAAGATATCATCTTTGATCTGGACTGTATACTAATGAGTAGAGAGTTTATCAGTAAATGAACAAGTACATATATTAGAACACTGCAGAAAATGGGATAACTTTCACTATATATAAAGTTAAAGATGTGACTTTAAGGTACGTGGAAGTAGAAACGTAGTAAGTAGAAAAGTAACCACTTGCTTTTATCTTTATCATAGTAATCAAATATTACCTCTTGGTTCTTTTCAATATTGTGGACCTAATTGTTTAATTGTCAAGAATATTGTAGACTATTGGAGATTTTTTTTTAGAAGATCACTTTAGCCCCAGCTGTCAGGAGAGCTGGAATGTCTTATTTTCCCACTCTAGGCATTTCCACTAATGCATAATCAGATTCCCTCCTACCCCCGGGCTATTCTCAGTTTGGATGTCAGGAACAGCTGTGGAGTCCAGAAGGTATTGGGGAGAGGATCTTCCCACCAGGAAGGGTTTTTGGGAGTGGTTGGGGGAGAGGGCATAGAATAGATTAGGGAGATAGTGCAGCTCTGCTACACAGTGTTTAATAATACGTGACTGTTCAAAAGGGCAGGGTCAACAAATCCCTCATATATTGAGAACTTAAATTTAATAGAACATTTTAAAAGGTTGAAATAAATATGCATTGCATATAAAGGAGATCGTACATGGAAATTGAGAGCCAACACATACATTTGATGACAGGTATATTTATTCATACTGAAATGGAGACATTTGGTAGGGTTTTAGTAATAGATCTTTATTTATTTCATATTTTAAACACTTTAACTTGAGAGGATTTCTACTGTCAAATGCTGGCTTATTTGCATTTATATGGTGAAATGTTGCCATCGTGTGGCCAATCTGTCTATCACACCTTCCCTTTTCTCAGACAGAGACTGTATTTTTGGCTATATTTATATGGATCTTGAGTATTTGGGGCAGGAATGGTGTCTATTGGGGTCATTATTTTAATGAATAAGCATATTAATTCAAAGTACATTAAAAAAGTTTACTATTATTATCACACAACTATATTTTAATTTGCATCTTCTGGCATTCTTGGAATGTTTTCTTTTTCCGGGCAAGTGTTCAAGCTACAAATCTTAAACTCTTTGGAAGTGTCCTAGCTTTAAAAAAAGTGTATATACTCTGAAAGTCACCACGCGTTACCAAAATGTCTATTTAGTTGTATAAAATTTGGGAAATATTTCTAATGCATACCCCATTTTAAACAATAGGGGGCATTATGATGTCATGTTTTTGGTTTTCTTTAGGAAGATAAGGGTTTTTCATGGTAAATACCTTGTTTTTTCTCCTTGGTAAGAATACTTCTCTAATTTTTAAAGAATATTTATTTTGACAGTACCAGCAGTGAATATCAACCTCATTGTATATCACTGGAGGATCTAAATTCTTAGAGAAAAATACTATGCCAGTTTATTACTATTCCAATATATTACATATTTTTAAATTAATGTAAATATCCAAATAATTTTATATTTAATCCAGAAATAATAGTTTTAAAACATAATTTGATGTGCTTCCTTCCTCATAAAACAGAGAAATTTTGCCATTCTTAAGTGTTTTTAAATCAATGTTTTTCATTATATATTAGCATGAATTAAAACTTTTTTAAAGCTAAACTTTAATTTAAAGTTAAAAAGAATGAAACTATATACATAGCTTTTTAAAAGTTTAAAATCTTGGATAATCAGGGTACTAATTTTTAAAACAAAAGTGTTTTTAAATTTATTTTATTTTCTTAAATTGATTAAGAAGTTCTTTCAATGTATAGTATTGGATACATATTTTATCTTTTCAAGATTTACATGGAATTTAATTTCAATGAGCATATGGGATAAAATAAAAGTTAGTAAATTAAATATTTATTCAAAATGGAATGATTTAGATAGAAAAAGAATGCTTTTCCATGGGAAGCTCTTTTCCTTATTTCTTCCAGCAGATTTAAGTAAACTAAGAATAAGGCAACTCTTGTCTAAGACCATAATTTCTGTCTCCATCTAAAATAGTGCAACAATTATCAATGCTTTTAAATTTTATTAAAATGATATATGCATATATGTATATATATATACACATGCAAGAGTTACATTACATCTTAATCTCTTTATAAAAATTAAAACATTAAATAATATCCTAAAGTCAGCTTTTAATTTGCTTTTGCAGTCTCACTGCTCTTTGTCAGATACTCATCATTAATGAATCTGTTGTATGTACTGAATCTTAATGATTTAGGCAAAGATAACTATAATATGTCTTTTAAAACATACTCCTAGGCATTAGGAATCATATTCAACAGAATCTTTTTTTCAAATGTCAAGTTAAGAGCTTGAAATTAGTCATGAAGGAGTATTTACACCAAGGAAATTAGCAAACTGTACAAATCTGGGCACTTTTTCTCCTTGTTTCTAGTTACTTGTTACTAGTAGCTAGAGTTTGTTACTAGTATATCTGTGGGTGTTTCTTACCTGGGCCCACTACTGGCATTTTGGTTAGATAATGTCTTCTTGTGTAAGGTTTTCCTATCCTCGGCAGGGTGTTTAATATCTCTGGTCCCTGTCCATTATATATCAATAGCAAATCTTAGTCACTGACTCAGTAAAAATGCCCCCACAGGTGTCCAAAAGGTTTCTCAGAAGGACATCACACTTTGCAAAAGGCATCCATTCCTGGAAGGATGACTAAGCAATATGTGTCAATTCAGCAATTAAAATGTCAGAGTGAATCAGAACTTAGTCACAGAGACACAGTGACAAGTTCGGTTTAAAAAAATAAATTGACACAAATTGCTGAAAGGATTTAAATTATAGTCTAAATTGAGTAATGTCTTGGTCATACGGTTAATCTTCTTACTGATATGACCATATCAATGTTGAGAGACAGAAAACAGAAAAAACAGTCAAAAAGCCATAGTGTATTGTTTTGCCAACAAATAGCATTTTTTTCCTGATAATATTATACTTCAAGTGTGCTCTAGACTCTAGAGTCCTGCAGCCCAGTATAATAGCCACTAGTCTATATGGCATTGAGTAGTTGAAATAAGGAACAGAATTTTTTATTGAATTATGATGTGCTAAAAGTGTAAAATATACACTGAATTTTGAAAACTTACTCCAAATTTAAAGATGTCAAATAGCTCATTTATTAATAATTATTTATATTAAGAAGATATTGAAATGGTAATATTTTGGATATAATGGGTTGCATGAAATATGTTGTATGTTAAATTAGTATATTTCACCTTTTTCTTGCTTTTTAAAGTATGGCTATTAAAACATTTTCAATTACATATGAAGCTTACATCATGTTTCCATTAGACAATGCTCCTCTACAAAGAATCATCTCTCTTTTATTCCAAGTCCATGCTCAGTTCCAGTGTTCTTGATTCCATTGCAACTCTGGAGGTAAGCCAATCAAAAAGACTGTCTTTTTTTTCTTAGAGATGGTTATGTGACTCAATTTTAACCAAGGCCAACTTGAAGCAGGTTGGTAGGCTTTAAGAGGATATTATATGGCCTAAGAGATAATAATTGAAGATTGGCAGACATTGACTGAAAATCTATCTCAGCCATTAATTAGTTATATGATTTGTACAAGTGACTTAGGGACTTCGGATCAAACATCCATTCAACTTTGCTTTTCTTATAAGGTGACCCATAAATTCATGGCTCAGGCACTATGTGTAACTATAGTTTTAAGTCACGTAAAAATAGTAAAATTGTAAAAATAGTTTTGAGTCACATAAAAAAAATTTGCCTTTTTAGTCAAGTACCTTCTGATCGATATGTCAAGTTTTATGTTTTTGCAAATTATCATGCCTTTATTTTTGGTGAGTCATAATTTATTTAGGATAATCTACGTTTCAATTATATCTCCACCCTTAAGTGTTCTTAAAATACTCCAATTTTTAAAGGTTTATTGACCTCTAGATTTTAAAAATCTAGGTTTTAAATTATAAAGATAACCTGGAAAGAATTTTAATGACTGTTTTAGTTTTTATTTCTATCTTCTCATCTACTTATGACACTGAAAAGTTTTGCAAAATGTTCTCCTACCTTCTACGTGATAGGGTGCAATAGAGTTATCTGATCACTGAGAAGAAATTGGAAAATTTTATACTGAATAGAAGTTAACTAGAATAGGACAAGATTTCTTATTATGATAGAAATTTCTCAGAGGATCCAAAACACGATGCTGGAGAAATGAGTTCTCTGCAATGTACTGGCTATATTCAACCCAGACACAAGTGATTGAACAAGTAGAGATAGTTCAATGCTCTTGACATCAACAAAAACATTACCTAGTGGAAGAAAGGAAGATAGGTCCTTCTAATTGTATAATAGTGGAAGGATACTTGCATAATTACAGGGCTACAACGACAGCTGAGTACAGCGTCCGCTAGCGTGTGCTGCAGGCAGTAATTTACCCATGTACTTCCCATTCATTTGAATGGAAAACAGTGGGGGGGTGCCCCTTCCAAATCCTGTATAATTGCAGGCATTTTAAGCAACTATCATTGAAGATTTCTCGTTTTAATATTGTGTAAAATATGGATTTCTTAAATACTGGACTTTCCTACCCAACAGAGCTTTTAAATGCTATGCTTAAAGTATTTGTCTCCTTACTTTCCCTCTGAAATGATTACTTTATTATTTTCATATTCCAGGGCACATGTGAGGGGCAACAACAGCAAAATCTCCTTGGCTGAGATATGAGCCTAATCAAATTATTGGATAAATATTGGACAAATTTGTTAACATTCCTAAATGTAGTAAGTACAGTAGTATAAAAAAACTAGTTATCAAACATTCTTGGATCAGTTATATTTTGTAAAATTGACTTCAGTGGTCATTTTGCTTGCAATATTTTAGAAATGCTTTTAGCATTCATAGTTACATTGATGGTCCTGGCTTTCTAATCTCAACCTGAAAAGAGACTTGAGGACTTGGAAATAAACACAATGGTTCCTACACAACTGTGGCTTTTGGCTTAAGACTTTAAGGCCAAAATCATACATTATCTTCAGGAGAGGCCCCTGGCTTTTGGTCAGAAGCTCTTTTCTCTTACTTAGCTCACAATGCTTATAAATAAGTAAACAAAATTACAACTTTATTTCCAAATAAAGAGGCAACTGGAACCATCAAAGGAGAAAAGACTGGACAGAAAAAAAAAAAAAAGGTTTACTTTTGTCCTATAGCAACTCAACTTACATTTCAACTGCTTTCTATAGGTTACCCAAGTCTCCAATGTTGGGATTAATCATCTCACTGCCTGGTCTTCAGAACACTATTTTTTTTTTTTTTTTTTTAGTTGGAGTCTCATTCTGTCGCCCGGACAGGAGTGCAGCAGCCGCTCCCGGCCACCGCAGTCTCGACCTGCTGGGCTCCGGCGATCCTTCAGCCTCAGCCTTCCGAGTAGCTGGAACTACAGGCGCGCGCTACCACTCCGGGTTAATTTTTGATTTATTGTAGAGATGAGGTCTCGCCAGGTTGCCCAGGCGGGTCTGGAACCTGTGGGCTCAGGCAATTCACTCACCTCCGCCTCCCAAGGCGTGGGATTACAGGCTGAGCCACCGAGCCCAGCCCAGAACACTTTTAAAAAATGTATTTACATCATGTTCAGTGTTGATATTAGATACATTTAATAATGGGTATGAATGCTGGCCAAGAGCAGGAGCAAAGGCTTTGAGCTCCTCACCTGTGCTGGCCACTAACTCCTCAGTCTCTGAGTTCTGGGAAATTCCAGAGGATCTCTGCAAACTGGCAGCTGGGGTAACCGGGAAGTGCTCAAAGAACAAGGGCAGTAGTTGCTTGCCAAGCAGTGTGAAAGTACATAATAGTTCTTTGTTAGAGATATAGTTGGCAAATATTTTTTCCCAGACTGTGGGCTGTCTCCCGCTCTCTTAATGGTTTCTTTGGCTTTGCAGAAGCTTGTCAGTTCAATGAGGTCCCACTTGTCTATCTTCTCTCTCTTATGGCATGGGCACTTGAGGTTTTGATCCGAATTGGTTGCCAGTTCCAATTTCCATAAGGGTGTTTCCTGTGTTTTCTAAGGTTCTGATAGTTTGAGGCTTTATGTTTAGATCTTTGATCCATTTAGAGTTGATTTTTGTGAATGATGATAGGCAGGGGTCTTGTTTTAATGTTCTGCATGTCGTCAGCCAGTTTCCCCAGCACTGTTTACTGAATAGTTTCTCCTCTCCCCAGTGGTTGATGGTGGAGATTTAGTTCAACAACCAATAAGCAAGTATGGGTGTAGGGCTTATTTCTTATTTATTTTAATGTCTCCAACTGGCAGAAGACCAGACAAATTGTTGGGAACTCTGTAAGTAGTCTTAAGACTTAATGTACTCTTTTTTGAGTCAGATTCTTACTCTGTCATCTGGGTTGGAGTGCAGTGGTACAATCATTGCTCGCTGTAGCCTTGAACTTCTGGGGTTAGGTTATCCTCCTGCCTCAGCCTCCCAAGTAGCTGGGACTACAGGTGTCTACAACTGCTCAAGGCTAATTTTTGTATTTTTTGTATAGATAGGGTCCTACTATGTTGGGCTCAAGCAATCCTCCCACTTCAGCCAACCAAAATTCTGGGATTACAGGCATGAGCCACTGCATCTGGCCAAATATATATATATGTATTTTGAGTTGGAGTCTCACTCTGTTGCCCAGGCTGGAGTGAAGTGGCATGCTCACAGCCACTGCAGTCTCGAACACATGAGCTCAGGCAATCCTCTCACCTCGGCCTCCCAAAGTGCTGGGATTATAGGCATGAGCCATTGCGCCCAGCTAATATATTTTTTAACCAGAAAATTTAGCAACAATTTAGATTCCTATCAGTGTATATTTTACTTAAGGTTTTGTTCCTATAATTTCCCTAAAGTAGGAGAAATTGAATGATTCTAACATAAACAGGATGGAGAGAAGAGAACCTTATAGTTGGAGGACTACACTTAGAAAAGCCAACTATGGATACAAATATTGTTCACTAGGAAGCATCTGTTCTTGCAGTTAAACAGAGGCTAAAAAGACACAAGTAAGATGATAAAAATAAAAAATTTATTATTTTAAGAGGTATAATGTCCTGTTATAAATTAAAGAAAACAAGGAAATTTTGGAATGGTTTTAGTTTTTTTTTTTTTTATCTTTGGATAATGCTCATGTTTCTTTTAGTCAAAATTCAGTTTTTCTTTCATACACTTTTGTCTCTTTGACTGTTGGTGCCCTATTTACTGAAGAGATACATGAAGGTTTATGGAAGAAACCAAGATTTGAATGAGGGAATAATTCTAATGGTGACAAAGCTTACAGAATACCAAAAGGCATCTGCTTATTTTAATCTATAATTTATAATCACAAAGAATAATCTTCAAATACAATTGAGTATCACTTAATGACAAGGATATGTTCTGAGAAGCATGCCATTAGGCAATTTCATCATTGTGCAAACATCATAAGTGTATCTACACAAACCTAGATAGTGCAGTTGACTACAAAACTAGACTGCAGTGTAGCCTGTTGCTTCTTATCTGCAAACCTATACTGAATAGTGTAGGCAATTGTGACACAATGGTAAGTATGTGTGTATCTAAACATATCTATACCTAGAAAAAGTACAGTGAAAATACAGTATTAAAATCTTAGGGAACCACCATCATATATGTGTCTCCTTATTTTTAACAAATCACATGTAATATCATGCAACAAGGATTATTTTGCAATTTTTTCAAGAAGCTGAATTATACCATGAAGAATGATTTTGATGCTTAGAGTTGAGGGTGAAATATATATACTGAACATTTACATCTAATTGTGATCGTGGCCCGTAAACTTCTTTTTATTGTAATTACATTAAGCTAATGAAGTTGGTGAGATGCTTCTTTTATAATGAGGTAGTGGCTGTTCTATAACTATGGAAAGTTAAAGTTTCATAGTGAATGTCTTTAAGTAGCTACTCAGAAACACAGATTCTGGGACATTGTATTTCCTCAAGTTAAATAGACTATTAATAAAACCAAAACTTCTAGCCTTATGTAAAGATATTTATTTGGAGAGCAAGGCATAACAGAAAAAAAGATCTGAAGGAAATGCCAACTCTCTGAAATGTGGGTTTAGAACTTTGCTGTTATTAAACATCAAAGAATTAATATTTAGTGCAGTGATTCCCCAAACTTTTTTAGTATCGGGGATCAGTTTCATGGAAGACAATTTTTCTTCTTGGACTGGGAGGTGGGGGAAGGGATGATTTAGGGATGACTCAAGCGCATTACGTTTATTGTGCACTTTATTTCTATTATTGTTACATTGTAATATGTGATGAAATAATCATACAACTCATAATGCAGAATCAGTGGTAGCCCTGAGCTTGCTGTCCTGCAACTAGACGGTCCCATCTGGGGATGATGAGAGACAGTGCTAATATCACTTCCTCAGCTCTACCTCAGATCATCAGGCATGAGATTCTCGTAAGAAGCCTGCAACTTAGATCTCTCGCATGCGCTGTTCGCAGTAGGGTTTGTGCACCTATGATAATCTAATGCCAACACAGATCTGATGGGAGGTGGAGCTCAGGAGGTAATGCAAGCAATTGGGAATGACTGTAAATACAGATGAAGCTTCACTTGCCACCTGCTGCTCACTTCCTGCTCTGTGGCCTAGTTCCTAACAGGCCATGAACTGGTACCAGTCTGTATCCCAGGGGTTGGGGACCCCTGGTTTAGAGTACCCTTTATTTTTTAGCATTTGGTTCTCTTACTCTCCTTGTCCTTACATTATTTGTGTTGAAAAGTAAAAACAAGTCCTTTCTGATGTGTATTTTAGTCACTGCACTACACCTTGCATGCTTTCCAGGAAAGAGGCAAGTGGTTGAGCAGACCATGTCTGTTTTAGTCGTAGGAGTATAGGAATCAGTATTCATGTGTGTTTTTGTGTATATGTGTTTGTGCAGAAATATAATGAAGATAGAAATAGAATTTCATTGCTGTCCATCTTCTGTTTTTAAATCTGTAAAATTAAAATAATAATTTAAAAGTTTTTTAGAAAAGAGAGGATATGTGTAAATTTGGTATATAATTTGTAGCACCTAAAATGGTAGCTACGGTTAGTTAAAAACTTTATATTTTAATAGTATTTGAATCAAAATGTACACATCTCCCATTCCCAACCTACTTGCACTTTAGAAAATGGCTATTGATTTTTTGAACTCTGGAAGTTATAGCTGTATCTAGTAAGAAAATCTCTTGGATTGGCAGGCTATTGAGTTAACTGCCAGGAAACAGCCATGAAAGGGTCACTTCTGATTAGAACTGACATCTAAGGCTTTTTAAAATGAGTTCCCTTTCAGCCTGCTCATGCACTCTACTTTATTGTTTATAGAACTGCAAACCCTGTTACTTAAAATAGCATAAGCACTACACTTACTTGCCGCTGACAATTAATACAACTAAGAATAATGAAAAGTTCAGCATTACTAATTTCCTCATAAAGTGACTTGGAAGCTGATATGGCTACAAAGATTTTAAACTATGTTAATTCCACATGGTCTGGGAACTGGTACCCCATCCTTGAATTTTTTTCTCTTCCTTGAGGAAACAAGTACAGAAGTTGAGAATGCTACAATATGAAAGTGCATGATGTAATATTTAACACAAGTATTGCTATAGTGGTGGTTGGGAGGGGGGACCACTAGTTTTTCACCACAGTAATTCCCAAAGCACTGATTTAAGGGGAAATCATTGTGCACAAGCAGATAACAATTTATGCGATCTGATTTCTCGACACCTGGGTTGCCCTCATATTTATCCCCAAGCACCTGTTATGAAATCTAGTTTTATAATAAGAATTGTATTTCTCAGAGTTGTAGACTTAAAAACAATCAGAGTTTAAGATCCTTTGATAATAGTGCAAATATATCTGAGGAAAGGGGTAGGAACTAACATTTATCAGGTGACGAGTGAGAAATTTGCACATTTATTGTTATAATTTTGAAAATGCTGGCCTAATGCCCTAAAAGAGTTTGGTTGCCATGAGACTCACTTTAGAGGTGTGGTGAGCAAATGTTAGCAAAGAATAGAAAGGTCCTACATGTGTGCCTTGTGTGTTAGATGGGTTGGAGGGATTAGATAATTACAAATCAAAGTTGGAGTGTCTTCCTGGTTCGACCCTCTGTGTAACTACTTAGAGATTCTGACTATTTGACCTCTGTGACTTCACATGGGCTATCATAAATTTTGGCTATGTTCTTGCTGATACTGTACAGTCTACAAACCCAATGGAGAAGATGAGAATGGGGGTGTAAATGTGTATCTAATCCAATGCATATGTAAAGGGAGCTGAGTCTTCTCCCCACTGATATTCACCAGTCCTTCATTCTGTAAGTCAGGGGTCCCCAGCCCTTAGGTCACAGAACAGTACATCCGTCTGTGGCCTGTTAGAGACTAGGCTGCACAGCAGGAGGTCAGTGAACTGGCAGGTGAGTGAGCGAAGCTTCATCTGTATTTGCAGCCACTCCCCACTGCTCACATAACTGTCTGAGCTCTGCATCCTGTCAGATCAGCAGTGGCATTAGATTCTCATAGAAACACGAATCCTATTGTGAGCTGTGCATGTGAGGAGTCTATGTTGTATGTTCCTCATGAGAATCTAATGCCTGATCATCTGAGGTGATGCTGAGGAAATGAGGCTGGGGAGTGACTGAAAATACAGATTAACATTAGCAGTGAGGTTTGACTGCACAGAGACCATAATAAGTCAATTGCTTGCAGACTCATATCAAAAC
>CAUYQG010248448.1:59-12277 GCA_963574415.1 Tarsius wallacei
CTTGCAACACAGGACCTGCTGGGTTTGGGACTCTCCTAACAGCTGTCCTCTAATTGTGATTTAGCAGTGGCATGAGTTAGGGTCCTCATTAGCTTAAGGTTCGTTCACACAACAAACATTTATTGTGTCTACTGTGTTCCTAGGCCCTAAGCAATGGAGATGCACTAATGAATAACAGCAACCAAGTCCCAATCCTCCTAGTACTTATATTCTTGTGAGAAGGAAGTGATAAACATGCAAACAAAAGTATTTTAGATAATCACAAGCAAATGAAAACAAAAGTGCACAGAGAATGCCTGGGAGTGGGTGGGAAGATACTTTAGCAGGTGAGGGGTATCAAGGAAAGTCTCATTAAGAAGATGACATTTGAGCTGAGATCAAATGATAAAGTGGTGTATTAATTTCCTACTGCTGCTATAATAAATTACCACAAATTTAGTGACTTAAAACCATACACATTTATTATCTTATAATTATTGAGGCCAGAAATCCAAAATGGGTCCCCCTGAGCTAACAGAGAGGCATTGGTAGGGCTTCATCAATCCTAGAAACTGTAGGGAAGAATCAGTTTCCTTGCCTTTTCCGTCTTCTAGAGGTTGCCTACATTGGCTTGTGTCTCCATCCCTTCATCTTCAAAGCCACGTCATGGCTGGGTCCTTCTCACATTGCTGCCTTTCTAATTCTCTCCTACCTCCCTCTTCCACTTATAAGGATTGTTGTGACTATATTGGGCTATCTTGGATAATCCAGGATTATTTCCCCATCTCAAGATCAGCTAATTAGCCATCTTAATTCCATCTGCAACTTTAATTCCTCTTGCCATGAAACCTAACATAGTCCTAGGTACTGGGGATTAGGATTTGGACATGTTGGGGAGGGAGGGCAGTATTATTCTACCTACTTCAGAAAGGAAACCTGAGGAAGATCTGGGAGAAAATACTCCACAGAAAATACCAAGGGCAAAGGCTTGATATACTAAGCAAACCTTGTCCTCTGAGAGTGTTTCCAGTTTCTCTACATCTCAAATGCAAGGATACTGGGGATGAAGTCAGCAAGTTAGTTAGCCTTAGAGTTTTTTTGTTTAGCTTATATGTGGCCATCCCCAGGATGACACAGGGCCTCCAGTCATGGTGTATCTACCTACTCCCTATTACAAATGCCCAATATATTATCTTTAGAATTTTCTTAAAATTCTTTATTTAATTTAATTTTTGAGTCAGAGTCTCACTCTGTTGATCAGGCTGGAATGTAGTGACATGATCATGGCTCACCTGCAGCCTTGACCTTCTAGGTTCAGGCAATCCTCTTGCCTCAGTCTCCCAAGTAGCTGGGACTACAGGCCCACACCACCACACTTGGATAATTTTATTTTATTTTTTTTAGAGACAAGGTTTTCTATGTTGCCCAGGCTGGTCTTGAATTTCTGGGCTCAAGCGCTCCTCCCATCTCTGCCTCCCAAAGTGCTGGGATTACAGAAGAGAACCACCATGCCCGGCCTTAAAATTCTTAAGGATCTTCAGCTGGGTTCAGTGACTCAGCCTGTAATTCAAGCACTTTGGGAGGCTGAGGTGAGTGGATTTCCTCAGCCCGGGCTACTTGGGGAGACCTTGTCTCTACAATTAAAAAAAAAAAAAAATCCAGACGTAGTTGCATGTGCCTATAGTTCCGGTTACTTGGAAGGTTGAGGCGGAAGAAATCACCCGAGCCCAGCGGGTCAAAGCTGGGGTGGCCATGAGCATGCCACTGCACTCCAGCCTGGGTAACAAAGTGAGACTCCAACTCAAAAAAAAAAAAGAATCTTCTAGTAAAATGGAAAAAAAATTGTGAGATAGCATTGTTAAACTTAGTCTCTAATTTCCTACCAAAGGCCAGTGGAGTTGACACAGCATGGATATTGGGACTGCGAGTAGGGGCCAATGTTGCTGAGGTACTAGGAGTTGGGGAATATCACTTATGGGTGACCTGAAGTCAGTCCTGCCTTCTCCAACATCATTAGGCTTACAGTGTCTGGTCTGGCCACAGCTGTTATGCAGTACAAGCACTGAGTCCAGGAATGCTCCCCTTCCATCATTTATTCTCAAAAAGCATTAATTTTTATTCCAAAAATATACTCAAATTCACTTAAAGAGTATTCCTTCCTTGGCATTCTTCCCTTGGCTACATTAGCAGAGGAGAGCTTAGAGTTATTCTCAATGCAGCCCTGCCTGACTGACAGCACTGAAATGTCCCCCATTGCCCCTTGGGGAACAACTGGAGGGGGTTCTCAGAAATAATGAAAAGTCTTTCAGAATACAGAGCCTTCCCATACACATTTATCATGTTCTCTTGGTGCTCAGCGAAGAGAAATACAGGTAGCTCCTTGCACTTCCCCTCCTTGCATTTGCTCTTTGAGCGACAGAAAACAATGTTTGTCTATGGTTTTGTTTTTTTTTTATCATGACACGGATGTTTAAGGGAACAGGAAGTGAGGGATTTCACTGTTTCACAGCAGAGATTCCATCTTCCATCTTTTTTTTTTTTTTTGAGTTGGAGTCTCACTCTGTCGCCCAGACTGGAGTGCAGTGGCCGCTCCGGCCACCGCAGCCTCGTCCTGCTGGGCTCCGGCGATCCTTCCGCCTCAGCTTTCCGAGTAGCTGGAACTACAGGCGCGCGCTACCATGTCTGGCTAATTTTTTGATTTATGGTAGAGATGAGGTCTCGCCAAGATGCCCAGGCGGGCCTCGAACCCGCGACCTCAGGCAATCCACTCACCTCAGCCTCCCAAAGCGCGGGATTACAGGCTGAGCCACCGAGCCCGGCTGCATCTTCCATCTTCCATCTTCAGTATGCAGGGTGGAATAGGTGAATACCCGTACAGGGCTTTGCTGTCTCTGTGTGTAGGAGAGTAATGGCTTCAACAGAGAATAGGGCTGCTGTGTTCCAGTGAGAACCTCTTTCAGGTCTTTGGGAACCATTTCTCCAGGATTCATCCTGAGGGGCAGTGTCAGGTGAGTGTTTCACGGGCTCTCTGCCAGTTCTTGGATGGTTGCTGCTCTGGCCTGAGCCCTGGGTGTTGTCCCATAGAGCTCCCCAAACAGAGTGATGCAACCGGCACAAATGTACCTTCTTTCTTGTTCCACTAGATGCACTCTCGATGTGTTTCATCTGAATAGAAGGAAGTGACAGAGGAAGTGCCAAGCTGAACCATACTGGAGCCTGAGACAAAAGAAAAAAACAATCCTGCCTTATTAAAATTTTGATTTCTTGTTATTCATGGATTTTTGCCTTGGTTTTGATTTTAAAGTGTTGCATTAAGACATTGTCTTGATTTTGAGCTTACTGGAGGCCTCTTAAATTTTGTTCCTGAGGTGAATTTCTCACTTGCCTTACCCTTGTCCTGACCCTGGGATGTAGGGTACCCATTTTTTTTTTTAAATTTGAGATTTAGGGAGTATACATGTGTTTGTTACAGGGACATATTGTGTAGTGGTAGGGATTGGGTCTCAGGTGGCCCATTCCCAGATAGTGAACATTGTGCCCCATAAGTAGTTTCTGAATCCTGACCCTCCCCCCTCCTCCCCCCTTCTCCCCCCTTATCGATGTCCTCAGTGTCTATTTTTCCATCTTTGTGACCATTTAGCTCCCATATATGAGAGCGAGCATGCAGTGTTTAGTTTTCAGTTTGAGTCAGTTCACTTAGGATGATGATCTCCAGCTCCATCCATGTTACTGCAAAAGATATAATTTCATTCTTTTTTATGACTGTGTAGTATAGTATCCTGTGGCGTACATACACCACATTTTCATTATCCACTGATCAACTGATGGGCATTTAGGTTGATTCCACATCTTTGCAATTGTGAATGGTGCTGCGATAAACGTGGTTTTTTTTTTTTAACATAACAGGTGTCTTTTTTATATAACAACCTCTGTTCCTTTGGGTAGATACCTAGCAGCGGGATCGTTGGATGAAATGGCAGATCTATTTTTAGTTCTTTGAGTAATATTCATACTGCTTTCCATAGAGGTTGTAGTAATTTACACTCCCACTAATAGTGTATAAATATTCCCTTTCTCCACATCTGTGCCCACATCTATTGTTTTTTAATTTTTTAATAATGACCATTCTGACTGGTGTAAGGCGGTATCTCATGGTGGTTTTAATTTGCCTTTCCCTGATTATAAGTGACGTTGAGGATTTTAAAAAAATGTTTGTTGGCCATTTGTATTTCTTCTTTTGAGAGATGTCTGTTCATGTCATTTGCCCACTTTTTAATGGGCTTGTTTGCTTTTTTTCTTGTTGCTTTGTTTGAGTTCTTTGTAGATTCTGGATATTAGTCCTTTGTCAGATGTATAGTTTGCAAATGTCTTCTCTCATTCTGTAGGTTGCCTATTTGCTCTGTTGATTATTTATTTTTCTGTGCAGAAGCTTTTTAGTTTAATTTAGCCCACTTGTTTATTTTTGTTTTAGTTGCATTTGCTTTTGGGGTTTTGGCCATAAATTATTTGCCTAGGTCAATGTCCATACGAGTTTTTACTAGATTTTCCTCTAGAATTTTTATGGTTTCAGGTCTGACATTTAAGCCTTTAATCAATCTTGAATAATTTTTGTATTTGGGGAAAGAGAGGGACCAAGTTTCATTTTTCTGCATGTAGCTATCCAATTTTCCCAGCATCATTTGTTGAATAGGGTGTCCTTTCTCCAGTGTCTGTTTTTGTCTGCTTTGTCAAAGATAAGTTGGTTGTAGGTATTTGGGTTTATTTCTATTCTGTTTCATTGGTCCATGTGTTTGCTCTTATACCAATACCATGCTGTTTTTGTTACTGTAGCCTTGTAGTATAATTTGAAGTCAGGTAATGTGATGCCTCTAAGTTTGTTTTCTTTTATTTTCTTCTTCCTTCCTTTCATTCATTCATTCTTTCTTTTTTCTTTTGAAGTCTCACTCTGTCACCCAGGCTGCAGTGCAGTGGCACACTCACGGCCACTGTAGCCTTGACCTGCTGGGCTCAGGCGATCCTTCAGCCTTCCAAGTAGCTGGAACTACAGGCATATACCACCATGCCCTGCTGATTTCTTTATTTATTGTAGAGATGAGGTCTCACCAAGTTAGCCAGGCTGGTCTCGAACCCCTGGGCTCAGGCAATCCTCTAACCTCGACCTCCCAAAGTGCTAGGCTTATAGGCTTGAGCCACTGCACCTGGCCCTGTTCTTTTTTCTTAGGCTTGCTTTGGCTATTCTGGCTCTTTCTTGGCTCCATATGAATGTTAGGATTGTTTTTTCTAATTGTGTGAAAAGTCATATTGGTAGTTTGATAGGGATTGCATTGAATCTGTAGATTACTTTCCGGATAATATGTCATTTTAATAATGTTGATTCTTTCAATACATGAGCATGAATGTTTCTCCATTTGTTTGTGTTCTCTGTAATTTCTTTCATCAGAGTTTTGCAGTTCTCCTTGTAGTGATATTTTACCTCCTTGGTGTATTCCTAGGTATCTTAGCTTTTTGGCTGCTATTGTAAGTGTAATTGAGTGAATTTGATTCTTAGCTTGGTCGCTATTGGTGTATAGCAGTGCTACTGATTTGTTTGTGTTGATTTTGTGTCCTGAAACTTTACTGAATTCATTTGTCAAGTCCAGAAGTCTTTTGGAGGAGTCTTTAGCATTCTCTAGGTATAAGATCATATAATCAGCATAGAGGTGTTTATGATAGTATCGGATGATCTGTTGAATTTCCACCGTATCATTTGTAATGTTTCCTTTTTTATTTCTGATTGAGCTAACTTGAGTCATCTCTCTTTGTTTCTTAATCTAGCCAGTGGGCTATAAATTTTGATTATCTTTTCAAAGAACCTACTTTTTGTTTCCTTGATTCTTTGGCTATTTTAAATTTCAATTTCATTTAGTTCTGCTGTTTGTTATTTCTTTTATTCTGTTAACTTTGAGTTTGTTTTTTTTCATGTTTTTTTAAATTCCTTGAGGTGTGATGTTAGGTTGTTGATATGTGTTCTTTTAGTCTTAATAAGGTAGACCTGAATCACTATAAACTTTTCTGGGAACACAGCTTTGGCTGTGTCCCAGAGGTTTTGATAACTTGTTTTATTGCTGTCATTCATTTGAAGGAATTTTTAAATTTCCACCTTGATTTATTGTTGACCCAAGGATCCTTTAGGAGTAAATTGTTTAACTTCCATGTCTTTGTTGGGTTTTGCAAGTTTTTCTTGGAGTTAATTTCTAGTTTTATTTCACTGTGGTCTAAGATGGTGCTTGATATGATTTCTATTTTTTAAAATTTATTGAGATTTGATTTGTGGCCTATCATATGGTCTATCTTGGAGAATGTTCCATGTGCTGATGAGAAAAATGTTTATTTTGTAGTTTTGGGATGGGATGTTATGTAGATGTCTGTTAGCTCCATTTCCTCTAGTGTCCCATTTACCTCCAATGTTTCTTTGTTGACTGTCTGCCTTGATTATCTGTCTTGCTGTTGGTAGAGTGTTGAAGTCTCCCACTATTATTGTATTGTGTCTCTTTTTTTTAGGTCTAGTAGAATTTGTTTTATAAATTTGGGTGTTCTGGTATTAGGCACATATATATTTTAAATTGTTATGTCTTCTTGTTGGATTGATCTCTTTATCATGATATAATAGTTATCTTTGTCTCTTTTTTTACTGTTGTTAATTTAAAGTCTGGTTTATCTGTTAAGAGAATGGTTACACCTGCTCATTTTTGGTTTTCGTTTGTGTGAAATATTTTCCCCCAGCCCTTTACCTTGTGTCTATAGGAGTCTTTGTGAGTTAAGTGGATCTCTTGAAGGCAGCAGATATTTGAGTTGTGTTTTTTTTTCTTTTTATCCATTCTGTTGCTCTATATCTTTTTAGTGGGGCATTGAGATCATTTACTTTCAGAGTTGATGATATATAAGATATTATCCTTTTCATCATATTGGTTGTTATCTGGTTGCTTTATTTATTTTCTCTATTGTGTTGGTGTTCCATAAAGCCTATGAACTTTATGATTTCTAGCATATTTCTACTGGTGTATTTTGACCTTAATAATGACATGTAAGGTAGTATTCTTTTCATCATACTGTTTGTTATCTGTTTGCTTTATTTATTTTCTCTATTGTGTTGGTGTTCCATAAAGCCTGTGAACTTTATGATTTCCAGCATTTTTCTACTGGTGTATTTTGACTTTTTGTTTCAGTATTTACAACTCCTTTGAATATTTATCTTGTGGTGACAAACTCCCTCAGTGTTTGCTTGTCTGTGAAGGACTTCATTTCTGCTTCATTTATGAAACTTAGTTTTGTGGGATACAAAATCCTTGGCTGGCAATTGTTCTGTCTGAGGAGGCTGAAGATGAGGCCCCGACCCCTTCTGGTTTGTAGATTTTTTTTCTGAGAAGTCTGCTGTTAGTCTGATAGGCTTACCTTTGTAAGTTATTTGATGCTTTTGTCTCATTTCTCTTAAAATTCTTTCCCTCACATTAACTTTGCATAGCTGGATGATTATATGCCTTGAGAATGGCCTTTTTCCAATGAATCTTCTGGGGATTCATTGAACTTCTTGTATCTGGATGTTTAGATCTCTGGCAACGCAGGGACGTTTTCCTTCATTATTCCCTCAAATAGGTTTTCCAAACCTGTTGCTTTCTCTTCTGCCTCAGGTAATCTATGATTCTTAAGTTTAGATGCTTTACATAATCCCACATTTCTTGGAGACTTTGTTCCATTCTCTTGATTCTTTTTTCTTATTGTTTTCTGATTGGGTTAATTCAAAAACCTTGTCTTCAGGTTCTGAGATCATTTCTTCTGCTTGCTCTAGTCTACTGTTAAAACTTTCCACTGCATTTTGTACTTCCCTAAATGCTTCTTTCATTTCCAGAATTTCATCTTTTTTTTTTTTTAGGTGACTATTTCTTTGGAGAATTTTAAAATAAATTTTCTGAATAGTTTCAAAATTTTATTTATGTTGGTTTTGAATTTTCTCATGAAGTTCATAGACCAATTTTATCATCAATATTTTGAATTCTGTGTCTGGAATTTCAAAAATTTCATTTTGGTTAGGGTTCTTCACTGAAGAGTTGGTGTGGTCTTTTGGGGGTGTTGGAGAACTCTGTGTTTTCATATTGTCAGAATTATTTTTCTGGTTCTCTTTAATTTGAATAGACAATTCCTTATTATTGGAGATTGGTAGGAAGCTGGCATAGGCACTGTAGAGTTCCTTTAGTTATATATAACCTTGGTGTGGTAAGTTTCTCAATTGCCTGATGTAGCAGCCCTGTGCTGTGTACCTGCACGACTCATAGCATCTTAAGTGTCTGGAGTGGCTTGGGAAGTGTTATCTGGTGCTTGGGATCAGGCCTTCTCCAAAGTTGAGTATTGTATCTGATGTGGTTGACTGTACTGTTGACCTCTGACCAGGAGGTGGTGCTTGTGGAAGAAAGCTGGTCGTGATGGTGGCTGTAGGGTTTCTCCTTGGTAAGTATTGCTTCAAGAAAATGCCCAGCCAGCCTAGGCTGAGGTTAGGGCTCTGGGGATTTCCCAAGTTCTCTGTCTGTTTTGAACCTTCAGGGATAGTGGAGGGGAAAGGAGCTGATGCACCTTGCAAGTGTGCACTCTTGGCTACCCTGGTGGGGATTGGGAGGGAGTCCCAGGCCCCTGGGGCAATACTGTTGTTCAGAGCAGGCATGGAAGTATTCACAAGAGGAATGGAAGGTTGCTATAGCAACATATCCCACCCTGCTCCCACCTTGGCCTCAGGCATTCTGAGATCAAGATGCAGCCAGCCTCAGGGCCTCAGGTGTTTTTAGGCAACCTGCCCAGCCAGGAACTGTCTGCAGCTGTGGAGTTAGCTCTTGGGGCCTGTTCCCTCCTAAGCTGGCTGGAAAGCAGCTGCTTCACCCTGAAAGGGTTGAAATCATAGGCAATAGCGACTGGCACTGCTCAAGGCTTTTTTTCCTGCACCATGGCAGAGCACAGCTGTGGATCAGGTAGTTTCCTGTAAGGCACTGGGGTCCCACAAGGCTCAGAGAGCCCTGCAAGTTCTTGTTAGGAGAACAGAATCCCTGAATTCCTATCACTCACCTTCCCCACTGTGTCTGGAGGCTGTGGTGTACTGTGGTGGTATCTGGCCAGGTCCAGCCCAGGTCAGTGAATTTTCTTTTTCTTCTTTGCTCTAAGTGGTTATTATCACTCCTTTGGAGACTTGTAGGACATGCTGCTGGATCTGTTCCTCTTTGGGTGCTGAGGAAACTCTATCTTGGTTTACTCTATAGGAGGAACTCACCGTAGTTACTATCTTAATCCTCTCTCTCAAATGAAGATTTTGATTACTAAGTGGTAAGTAGGGACTGGGTTTGCCCATTTGGATATTCACGAGAGACTCTGATGAGCCAGGCAACGAGGAGGGGCTGGCAGATCAGTGACACTTCTGGGTGGGGTTTGAGGATTCTTATAAATGTCTTCCTTTAATCACTTAAAAAAGTCCTTCCCACCATGTTGTGTGAAGTTCAATCTTTTTTTTTGAGCGGGGGTCTTATTGTGTCTCCCAGGCTGGGGTGCAGTGGGTGCAGTGTTCTAAGTAGCTGGAACCACAGGCACATGCCAACATGCACAGCTATTTATTGTAGAGACAAGATCTTGCCAAGTTGCCCAGACTGGTCTTGAATCCCTGGGCTCAGGCAATCCGCTCACCTCTGCCTCCCAAGCTACTGGAATTATAGGCATGAGCCACTGCACCAGGCCTGATGTTCAGTCTTTATAAATTAATGTATATAAGTTAAACATTCCCTAAAATAGGCTGAATTGGAAAGTGCGTACTCTGTGGCAGGAAAGTACAATGATAGGAAATTCCTAAAACTCTGCTTGTATGTGAATGAATTTATTCCAACATTTGGAGACAAGATGGAATGGGAGGCATGATAACATGGATTTGTTGGAGGTGGTGGCATGGTGATGATGATGGTGGTGGGTATGGAGATTTAAGAAAAGGATTCAGAAAGGGAAAGGAGATTTCAATGAGAATCTTCTTTCCCTTCACAATTTTTCCCAAAGGCGGCTAGATCTAGTTGGAGAAATCACATTTCTCAGAACCAGGAGTCATTCCTGACATTTCCTGGGGATACCCAAACAACCAATCCCCTGGCATTTCCAATCCTTTAGCTCCCCACTGAACTATCTTCTTCCATTCTTGATATGTTGTATTTCTTTCCTCATATTTGTATAAAAGTGGATGAACACTGAGTGACCATCTTGTTGAAGACCCTCTTCCAAATGTGGTAACTGAGAGTCAGAGAAGGTTAAATATTCTGCCCAAGGTCATTCAAGACAGCACTAGTGAAACCAGAATTCTGGGCTCTGAACTTGCTGTATGATCCTTCAGTCACTCATCACAAAATTATTGAGCACCTACTAGATTAGGTGCTGGGGATATAATGGTGAGCAAAATCAGTCATACTCTCTACTTTCCTGGGGTTTACAGTCTATTGGGGGATGCAAACAGTAGTCACATAATCACAAATTTATGTTTTCTGAAGTAAAGAAACAGTTCTGTAAGTATGTACAACATAGGAAATATGATCAGTGTTGGGGTCAGTAATAGCAGTCTGAAGCACAGAACCAATTTATATCCAGGGACTTATCTTCCACATGATTATGTTCATGTCAAGTTTTACTCAAATTCTTGCCTAGAAACTGGTCTTATATGGAACACTGAGTGCTAAGTAGTAAGGAAAAGGAAAGTGACAAAATCCATTGTTTAAAATTCACAAATATCATCCATAGAGACACTTAAGTCCTAATTTGAAGCCTTCTTACTTTTGCTTTGAAAATGATTTTCATAAATATACTTACATTGTGCTTCTGAAAACACGTAGATTTTAAGAAGCAAAGTAAACAATAGATTGAATTGCTAGAGATAACTATACCAACAATTCTGGAAATGACATCTGATAATCTGATAGTGAAAAAGGGAACAATAATTACAGAATATAGATGTAAGAAACCAAAATGCACAGAAGTCTGAGATCGTTTGGGGTAAGGAATATTAATCCTATGCATTTCAAAGCCTGAGGGCATCACATGTAGGACAGCAGACACGTTAATTCATGTTCTCCTTAAATGAACATCCTCATCAAAGAAAAGTTTTAAGAATATTCTAATTTAAGAGTGTAGTATATTTCCAAAAGATTTGGCTAAGTTTCTAAAACAGAATGAAAAAACTCCTACCACTTGAAGAGTTAATTTCAGTGACGTAGAAAATGTCCTCTGGGATCCCTAATACCCTGATGATGAAAAAGGAGGCCTCACAGTAGTGGCTTATCAGTTTAGTGGGGATGCCTCAAGCACCTCTCTCCCTGGTTTGGCAGATCAGGGCCCTCAGAAAACACAATAAGAGAACCATCTGGCCTTTGCCTCTGAACTGAAAACAATTCTTTTTTGAGTTGAGGTCTCACTCTCTTGCTCAAGCTGGAGTGCAGTGGCACTATCACCATAGCCTCAACCTCCTTGACTCAGGTGATCCTTTTGCTTCTGCCTCCCAAGTAGCTGGGACTGCATGCACACACCACCATGCCTGACTAAGTTTTAAAATGTTTTGTAGAGACAAAGTCTTGCTATATTGCCCAGGCTGGTCTCACACTCCTGGGCTCAAGCAATCCTCCTGCCTTGACCTCTCAACGTGCTGGGATTTCAGGCATGAACCACTGCACCCAGTCCATACTTATGTGTTGATATCTTTAAAATACAATCTTACAATTAGGTTTATAGTTAAACTTTCAAAACTACCCTGTGTTTGCTTGTGGTAAAGCTATACAAATAGTGTTTTAATGAACATCTTCCTTCATACAGGATGCTCTGTGTTGAAATAATTTTTCCATTGTAGATTTCCAAATGTAGAATTGCTACACTGCCAAATCACTAAGCAGAATCCCCATCTGGGTATCCTGCTACCTGGATTTGATGGCCTTCCCCCCGAAGATATGTGTCATAATTCTCTGATAATATTCTATTACAGAGCAGGCTAGGTATGATTTTATTTCCTTTTTACTTTCTTAATAGCCCTTTTGACATAAGATTTTTGGCTCTCTCCTTTGAAAACCATAATCTCATTGCAGTTTGGAACACTCTGGTTAATTAGATATCTTCAAACTCTGCCAACACAGAGGAAGGGTCAAGCTTAAAAAAGTATTGTCTTGCTCACACATAGATTGGTCCAAAAGCAGTATTTCAACCTAAGC
>CAUYQG010248452.1:0-11377 GCA_963574415.1 Tarsius wallacei
AGTGGCCGCTCACGGCCACCGCAGCCTTGACCTGCTGGGCTCCGGCGATCCTTCCGCCTCAGCCTTCCAAGTAGCTGGAACTACAGGCGCGTGCTACCACACCCGGCTAATTTTTAATTTATTGTAGAGATGAGGTCTCGCCAAGTTGCCCAGGTGGGTCTCAAACCTGTGGGCTCAGGCAATTCACTCACCTCAGCCTCCCAAAGCGCTGGGATTACAGGCTGAGCCACTGAGCCCAGCCTATTTTCTTTTTTGTTTCTTCTTTCCCTATAAGAATCTAAAGCTGCTGGTTGTGGTGGCTCATGCCTGTAATCCCAGCACTTTGGGAGGTAGAGACAAAAGGATTGCCAGAGTCCAGGGGCTCGAAACCAGCCTGAGCAACATGGTAAGATCTCGTCTCTACAATAAACCAAAAAATTAGCCAGGCACGGTGGCGAATGCCTGTGGTTCCAGCTACTTGGAAGGTTGAAGCGGAAGGATCACCTGAGCCCAGCAGGTCAAGGTTACGGTGGCCATGAGCATGCCACTGCACTTCAGCCTGGGTGACAGAGTGAAACTCCAACTCAAAAAAAAAAGAATCTAATGCCTCCGCTAATCTGACAGGAGGCAGAGCTCAGGCAGTAATGTGAATGATGCGGAGTGGCCATACATACAGATGAAGTTTCACTTGCTGGCCACTCACTTTCTGTTGCGCGGCCCAGTTCCTAACAGGTCATGGATAGGTGGTAGTCCATGGCCTGGGGGTTGGGGATCCCTGCTTTTGACCTTAGATTTCCAGAACTTATTCTTCCTAAGTGAAACTTTGTACTCTTTTGACCAAGATGTCCCCAGTTGATGTAATATCCAACCATGCACACTTGCGGAGTTTTGACTAGAAAATAAAGCACTCAAGATTGATGGAATTGCTATGCTCATAAGGTCACTTGACAAATACCTAAAAAGACAAATTAGGACTACAGAGAATCAATCCTCTGAGCAGAGGATCTGTTCTTTCTCTTATTCTCCAACCAACTTTTTCCACCTAAATGCTTCTCAATGCTTCAACATCAGTTGTTAAAAATGAGATGCCGGCTGGGCTTGGTGGCTCAGCCTGTGATCCTGCGCTTTGGGAGGCCAAGATGAGTGAATTGCCTGAGTCCGTGGGTTCGAGACCCGCCTGGGCAACTTGGCAAGCCCTCATCTCTACAAAAAATAAAAAAAATTAGCCAGGTATGGTAGCGTGCACCTGTAGTTTCAGCTACTTGTAAGGCTGAAGCGGAAGGATCACTGGAGCCCAGCAAGTGGAGGCTGCAGTGGCCGAGAGCGGCCACTGCACTCCAGTCTGGGTGACAGAGTGAGACTCCAACTCAAAAAAAAAAATGAGACTTAGCCGGGTGTGGTAGCACGTGCCTGTAGTTTTGGTTACTTGGAAGGCTGAGGAGGAAGGATAGCCTGAGCCCAGCAGCTCTAGGCTGTGGTGGCTATGAGCATGCCGTTACACTCCAGCCTGGGCGAAAGAGTGAGACTACAACTCAAATTAAAAAAAAAGTGAGATGCCTTCTTTTAACTTTCAATTTTACTTCGTTTAGGAGGTACTCAATAAAACAGTAAGACAATCTATGTTTTGTTTTGTTTTATAAAAATTTGCTTCTTTTTACCTATTTACCTATGGTTAATTACTTGATGCAATTCTCTAAAATATTTTTCCAAGAGTTTATTCTTATTGAAATGAATAATTTTGTCCCTTACAATATAACTAATAGCATCTAAATCAATAAAGAGTTATTTGGGAGTATTTTTCTACTTTTGTGATTAACATCCTCAACGGACCCAAATAGTCTGGCTGTCCCTGCCTTGCTCACCAAGTTTCATTTCACACCACCTTCCCAGGCAGAACTGCTGAACTGGCCAGGATTCTCTCAGTATCTCCAACTTGCTTTTCTCTCGCCAACCTCCTGACTTTTTGCATGTGCTAGTCCCTCCATCTGGAATTTTCTCTTGCCTTTGCTTACTGCTCCCCTTCCCCTCAACCCCTGCTTCTTCACCTATTTAACCCCTATTCATCCTCTAGATCTCTCCAGAAAGCACTTCCTTGGGGAAGCCTTCTCTGACCTCCCAGACTAATGTTTTGTTTTTATGCATACCAGAGAACCAAGAACCTTTCCTTGGCAGAGCTTATCACATTTGTAAATTATATGTTTGTGTGATTACACAAAACTTATGACTTGAGAAAATGCTCTGAATCATCAGTTATATCCCTAACTATTGATTCTCAAGCTCAAACAGATATACCGGACGAAACCCTCACCTGGGGGAGGCTCGAAGAAGGCTTCCTGCTCCTCCTCAATGGGCTCCGTGTCGTTGTGGGCTGTCCGTTTGTGCATAGCCAGCGTGGAGATCTGCTTATATGTCTTCCCACAGTGGTTACAGTTGTATGGCTTGGAGTGAGTATGGACAACATGATGTTTGTACAAACTGGAATATTCTGTAAACCTTTTGTCACAACCCGGAACTGTACAAACATAGGGCTTTTCCCCTAAGTAAAGAACAGCACCAAAGGAAAAAAAAAGTCAACTTTACATACACAGCATAATCATTCCATATCTCTGGGGAATGGGAGGGAAGCTTCTAAAGATAGTTGCCAAATCCCTTCTCATCCCACCATGAGGCAGCACACAAGATAAGATTCCCTAACTATGGCTGTGAGTTGGCTCAAAAGGGAGTCTACACACCCTCAGTGCTGTTTCTGTGCACCAACACCACTTTTCCCTTAATCTCAAGGAATAAGAAATGTAAGAATGAAGATGTTGCCCAGTTTAACTCTAGCTTTGATAATTTGTAATTATCGAATTACAAATAATTTGTAATTTATTGTTTCCTGTAACCAGATAATATAGATATCACGAATGATGCTAAACTAATGATGAAAATAATAGATGTAATTATTATTATAACTAATGCAGCTTATCCTAAAAGTTTTATAAAGATGATAAAAAAGGATTTTCTAAGAAAGTCTATCAGACTTGGGTTGATATGTCAATATATCTAAAAGGACATATGATTAATTGAACTTAACCTGACTTCTTACAGCTAGTCAAAAGCTATTTAATAATCACTAATAGCAAGTAGGCAATACAAAAGGAAGTAAAAACTTTTAATTATTGTTCCATGGAACAGTCTGAGAAGATTATAGGTGGTACATATATTTTTAGAACGTTTTATTAACATTATAGAAAATTTCAAACATAAGCAAAAGTATAGAGAAATAGTATAAAAAACACCTATGTGCCAATTACCCAGTTTTAACAATCAACTCATGGTCAATATTGTTTTTTATTTATTACAAATTTCCCCCTTCTTCCTAAACAGGATTATTCTGAAACAGTTCTGGAATAGCATTCCAGTTCATCTATAACTATTTCAGATTACTTAATATCATAAAATATTTAGACAATGCTAACATGTTGTGGTATGGGGACCTAAAATTGAAAGCACACTGGAATAAACTAACCTACTTGTAGTTTTTTTTCTGAGTTGGAGTCTCACTCTGTTGCCCAGGCTGGAGTGCAGTAGCACGCTCGCGGCCACCGCAGCCTTGACCTGCTGGGCACCGGCAAAACTTTCATCTCAGCCTTCCAAGTAGCTGGAACTACAGGTGAGCGCTACCATGCCCAGCTGATTTTTTATTTATTGTAGAGATGAGGTCTCAGCATGGGGTTGCCCAGGCTGGTCTCAAACCTGAGGGCTCAGGCAATCTTCTCGCCTGGGTCTCCCAAAGTGCTGGGATTATAGGCTTGAGCCACCTCATCCGGGCCCTAATTGAAGTTTAAATGAATACTTTTGACTACACTGAAGGGGCTGGGGTAGGGGAAGAATTAATTAATTAAAGTAACTCACATACACAGTATTTGACTTATATCTTCCATCTTGGGCTAGGTGGAAAGGGTGAGGGGAAGAATTATAAACAAAACTATTTTAGATGTAGTAAAAGAGTGGCCAAATAAGTAACTGTTTCAATGTAGTTGAAAGCCAGGGCTCTTGCTGTGGGAGAAAGGACATACAAATACGGAATGGGGAAGACAAAAAAGGGCCTTGGGGGGCATATTGGAATTGGAGGTAATGGTGTGAACTCATAATTTTTCTTTTTGAATCAGGGTCTCACTCTCGCCCATGCTGGAGTGTAGGGCCGCAGCCTCTATCTCCTGGGCTCAAGTAAGTCATCCTCCTGCCTCAACCTCCCGAGTAGCTGTGACTACAGGCATGTACCACCATGCCTGGAGAGTTTTTAAAATTTTTTGTAGAGAAGAGGTCTCAATATGTAGGCTGGTATTGAACTCCTGGGCTTAAATGATCCTCCCTCCTCAGCCTCCTAAAGTGCTGGGATTACAGGCATAAGCCACCATACCTAGCCTGAACTCTTAACTTATAAAATATACATATGTAAGTGTGTATAAATATGCATGTATGCAATTCTCATTTTGCACCTCCATTGGGTAAATGCCTCTTTCCCTGTGGTTCTAAACATAGTAAACAGTAAAATCACCCACAAATAGTAAAATCTCACACTAATGGAGTGTAAACATTAGATATAAAGTAATTGACGATAGCTTCCTGAACTCTGCCCAGTTCCCATTATCAAAGCAGGCAGGTTAAAGTTCTTATCTTGGTGGACTGTGTGAGGGAGATGTGGGAGGGCAAGATAAATAGCGCCAATTTCAACTTGGAAAATCAGTCCAATTGATATTTAAGCTAGAGCAGAAATCGTCACTAGGTGGCACCAAACCACAGCCAAGAGTGAATAGATTTGAATTGAGTTTTTGAGTTCCCTCCAGTTGTACAGGCTCACCTTGGCATCTGATCAATCTTGCAAGAAAGGATTGCATTTTACACAGCTGAATCTTTACACTCCAAGTGCAGGATATGATGCATTTATTGTAACATGATTAGCCAATCTTTTCTTCCAGCCCAGACCTACCTCCTGGGTCAGACCAACATTTATTAACACTTACTGGATTCTCCCTACTCCAATCATTCTCAACCATGTCTGCAAATAAAAGACATGGAGGCTTTGTTTTTGTTTTTTTTTGAGTCAGAGTCTCACCCCATTGCCCAGGCTGGAGTGCAGTGGCACATTCACGACCACCCCAGTGTTGACCAGGCCTCTGGTGATCCTTCTGCCTCAGCCTTCCAAGTGCCTGGAACTAGAGGCGTGTGCTACCATGCCCGGCTAATTTTTAAATTTATTGTAGAGACGAGGTCTCACCAAGTTGCCCAGGCTGGTCTCGAACTGTGGGCTCAGGCAATCCTCTCGCCTCGGCCTCCCAAAGTCCTAGGATTACAGACTTGAGCCACCATGCCTGGCTTCATTCCATTATTTTAAAAGGGAAAAATAATGTTTTTCCAGCCCATCCAAAAAACCCCAGCCATTTCTCCCAAATATCACAAAAAGATTAAGCATCTATATTACAATCCACCAACAATGTCTTCCCTTCACTACATCTCCTTCGCTATAATTAACAGTGAATAACTTAAAGACATAAAAGGAACTCAAATTATATTAGCAAAATATTTTTCTTCTACCATACAGTCTTTTTTCTAGGCCTCTTAGATTTTCACAGGCTTTTCTCCTTTTTTAGAAGATGTTTTTATTTTATTTTATTTTTTTAGTCAGGTATTCACTCTTGTCACCCAGGCTACAGTGCAGTGTCACAATCACAGCTCACCACAGCCTCAACCTCCTGGATTCAGGTAATCTTTCCACCTCAGTCTCCTGAGTAGCTGGGACTGCAAGTGTGTACTACCATGCCTGCTTTATTTCATTTTATTTTTGAGTTGGAGTCTCACTCTATTGCCCAGGCTGGAGTGCAGTGGTATGCTCGTGGCCACTGCAGCCTTGACTCGCTGGGCTCAGACAATCCTTCTGCTTCAGCTTTCCAAGTAGCTGGAACTACAGGTACACACTACCACACTTAGCTAATTTTTAAATTTTTATTGTAGAGACAAGGTCTCTCCAAGTTATGAACTCCTGAGCTCAGGCAATCCTCTCGCCTCGGCCTCCAAAAGTGCTGGGATTACAGGCTTGAGCCACTGCACCTGGCTTGCCTGGTTTGCCTGGTTTATTCTAAAATATTTTTTGCAGAAATGTCACATTGTATTGCCCAGGCTGGTCATGCCTGTAATACCAGCACTTTGGGAGGCTGAGGTGGGAGGACTGCTTGAGCCCAGGAGTTCAAGACCAGCCTAGGCAATAGAGTGAGACCTTGTCTCTACAAAAAATTATCCAAGTGTGGTGGTGTATGCCTGTAGTCCCAGTTACTCAGGAGGCTGAGGTAGGAGGATTGCTTGAGCCCAGGAGGTCAAGGCTGTGGTGACTTGTGAGCATGCCACTGCACTCTAGCCTCAATAACAGAGCGAGACACCTGCATCAAAAAATAAAATCAGCTGGGCATGGTAGTGCATGCCCATAGTCTTGGCTACTCAGGAGGCTGAGGAAGGAGGATCACTGGAGCCCAGGAGTTTGAGGCTGCAGTGAGCCAGGATCATACCACTGTACTCCAGCCAGGGTGAAACAGTAAAAAAAAGAAAAATAATCCTAACTATTAGCTAGGATATGGAAAAACTGGAACCCTCACACATTGCTGGTGAGATTGTAAAATGGTGCAGCCACTCTGGAAAACAATTTGGAGTGCCTCAAAATGTTAAGCACATGCCAGGTGCGGCGGCTCACGTATTTAATCCCAGCACTTTGGGAGGCGGAAGCAAGAGGATTGCCTTAACTCAGGGGAGAGACCAGCCTGAGCAACATGGTGAGATCTCGCATCTACAATAAATCAAAAAATTAACCCAGGCTCGGTGGCTCAGCCTGTAATCCCAGCACTTTGGGAGGCTGAGGTGAGTGGACTGCCTGAGTCCATGGGTTCGAGACCTGCCTGGGCAACTTGGCGAGACCTCATCTCTACAATAAAATCAAAAATTAGCCGGGCGTGGTAGCGCATGCCTGTAGTTCCAGCTACTTGGAAGGCTGAGGCGGAAGGATCGCCGGAGCCCAGCAGGTTGAGGCTGCGGAGGCCGGGAGCGTGCCACTGCACTCCAGAATGTGTGACAGAGTGAGACTCCAACTCAAAAAAAAATAAAAAAAATAAAAATAAATTAGCCGGGCATGGTGGCGCATGCCCGTGGTTCCAACTACTTGGAAGGCTAAGGCGAAAGGAACACCTGAGCCCAGCAGGTCGAGGCTGCGGTAGCCACTGCACTCCAGCCTGGGTGACAGACTGAGACACCAACTCCAAAAAAAAGAGAAAATTTGAGCACAGAGTTACCAAAGTAACAGTTACTGAGTGACCCAGCAATTTCACTCCTAAGTATACAGCCAAGAGACATGAAAACATGCCCACATAAAAACTTGTATATGAATGTATTATTCATAATAGCCAGAAAGTGAAAACAATTGGTGAATGGATAAACAAAGTGTGGTACATCCAGATAATGAAATACTATTCACTTATTTAAAAAGGAAAGAATTTAAGGAAAGATGCTATGACATAGCTGAACCTCAAAAACATTATGCTAAGTGAAAGAAGCCAGACAAAAAAGATCAGACACTGCATGATTCCATATATGAAAATGTCCAGATGGCCAAATCTATAGGGAGAGGAAGCAGATTCGAGATTGCTTAAGGCTAAAGAGTGGGGGTTGAGAAAAGACTATGTCAGAATCTGATGTTTCTTTTAGGGGAGGATGAAAATATTCTAAAATTAGACTGTGGTGATAGTTGTACAACCTTGCGAATATATTAAAAAAACACTGAATCATATACTTAAAATGGATAAATGGTATAGTATGCAAATTATATCTCATTAAAGCAGTTACCAAAAAAAGAATATATCGATAGACCACCCTTCCTCCCCAGTCCCACAAAGTCTAGTTTAATATAACACCCTTGGCCAGGCTCGGTGGCTCAGCCTGTAATCCCGCGCTATGGGAGGCCGAGGTGAGTGAATTGCCTGAGCCCGTGGGTTCAAGACCCACCTGGGCAACTTGGTGAGACCTCATCTCTACAATAAATCAAAAAATTAGCCGGGCGTGGTAGCGCGTGCCTGTAGTTCTGGCTAATTGGAAGGCTGAGGCAGAAGGATCGCCAGAGCCCAGCAGGTCGAGGCTGCAGTGGCCGGGAGCGGCCACTGCACTCCGGTCTGGGTGACAGAGTGAGACTCCAACTCAAAAAAAAAAAAATTCTCTGTATGATAAGCATGTATATGCTGCAAACCTGAATCATCATCATCATCATCATCATCATCATCATAAACAGGTAAATGTGGAAACTGTTGAAGCACATGTCCTGGTCCATTTCCTGCTCCCATAAAAAGAATACCAGAGACTGGGTAGATTGTCAGCAACAGAAGTTTATTTGACTCATGGTTCTGAAGGCTGGAAAGTCTAAGGGCATGACCCTGGCATCCAATGAGGGTCAGCCCATGGCAGAAGGCGTCACGTGGCGAGAGAGCTCACGTGCACAGGAGAGGATGAGGCTACACTCCCTCTTTCTGTCACTAGCCACTCCCATGGTCATGGCATTCATCCATGTCTGAGGGTGGAGCCCTCACAACCTGGTCAGATTTCCCACACACAAGCTGTGGAGGGTATATTCACACCCTAACAAAGTTCCAGAAGGGTGTTGACACAGTCTTATCTCACACGGGTAGGTGTGTTTCTTCCTGGATGCCCTTGGGGTGTGGAAGGCACATGGAAGATGCACCACAGCTGTTTGCTGCATGAGCTTATGCAGGAGGCAGTGAGTGGAGGATGATGATGGTGCTAATTAAACCGTAATGGTTTCTGGCAAGGCTGGGGACTATAGCCTTGACACCATGTACCACATCTGCCTAAACGTCAGGCAAGTCTCAGTGTAAATGGTGTCCCGTTCTTCCTATTTGAAGACAAAAGAAGCGTCAGGCCACCTTGGATGTTTGAATTTCCAGGAATGTAAATACAACACTCACTCAAGTGTCAGCCTCCAATATTGAGTTTATTTCACTGTGCATACCAAGTCGTGTAAAATTATATGAATTAATTTTTCCACTCATATTTCATAAAATAATTTGATTCAGAACTTTCCCATGAATCTTTGATGTTGGGGTCTTCATCCTCACAGAACCCCATTCAGGGTCTCCTAACAAGTTCCAGAGCTCGTCATTCTTACGCATGACCATGGTGTGAGACATGTTTTCAAGTCATCTTTATCCAGAGCCGTGATAACTGCTTATTCAACACTAGAAGTTGGCTTGTACAAAAAGGATCTCCAGAGGTGTGTCAGCTATATCGTTCAGCACATGGAATTGGCATGGTCATTCCTTGGGTTAATCACAGAGTCTGTGTTAACTTTGCCTGCTGTATGTCAATTCCCAAAAGCACGTCTGAGACCGCTATTGATTGAGTTAGTTTTGGGCTTTTGGGTTTTTTCCAGAAATGACTTTTGCGCTCTTGATACAGTCATTGGTGGAGGGCTTTGCAACATGAGAGTCTGTGCAGGGCACCACAGAGAAGGCGACCCCTCCCTTGCTGCTGGGAGCTTTTGGAAACAGATTTCACTCCGTATCTAGGTGCAAATAGCAGTTCAGCTGCCATACCTGAAGGACTAGGAATGGAAGCCCAGAGCTTTCCGTGCCTTTTGGAGACTGTGGCTTTCGTGGGCAAGCCAGGGCTAGAACATTTGAGTCTTGCCCCAGCTCTTCACAGTTCAGTCTTAACTTTCATTTTCTTAAGTAAGAGAGCGTAAAGGTTAGCTTTTGCCTGTCCTGCCTGTTCCCTTACTTTTTGATCCTGAAACTGTGCAGCTCACCCCTGACAGCGAAGCCTAGACTGAGACCGGCCCTTCGCACTTTCCTGCTCGTAGTGTTTGATCCTCCACCCGCTCTGACAGCACAGGAAGTATCTATACTCTTTACACATAAGGAGGAAGGGCCTGGAGGAGTTGAATGGCCTGTCCAAGGCCCACGGCAGGCCACTGCTGTTATGGGGCCAATCTCCCTAGGACAGAGGCATGTGGCCTCTGGGATCCGGTGGACCCGTGTCCCCGCACTCACCAGCTAAGGGAGCGCCTCAGCTCTTCAAAGCCTACGCTTTTCTCTGTAGAGTACAGGTATAGCAGTCTTCGCTGGGGTTAAGTTGCATGGTGTGTGTTGAGCCCTGGGTGCTATGGCTGGGTGTCACGGTCTCTCTGTGGATGTGTGTGGCGCTGTCCGGGTGGCTTCAGGTACGCCAAGGCCCGACTTGGGCTGCTCCAGCTTTGGCTTTACCTCCTTCCAGAGTGGTCTGCGTTTCTGCTCCCTCTCAGGAGTTCTAGGGGCTTTTGGGGTCAGTCAAACCAGTATTAAACCTCCCCCACCCCTACTTCCAGTGAGCGAGTTCACATCCCTGTTGGTAAAAATAGTCGTTTATGAAACAGAGGCCTGGAGTGTCCCAGCAGAAGGAAACACAGAAAGGCGGTTTCCAGGCGGTGAAGGTAGAGAAGCAGGTGCGGCCTGTGCTTCGGCTGTGCTGGAGCTTTTGGGGGGATGCTGGTCTTCCGCCGGCCCCAGCTAGGGGTCTGCTCAGAGTCCTGTGGGGGTGGAGACTGGCGGGGGAGAGGGGCTCTCGGCCGCTGCTCAGCTTCGGGCTGCTCCGTCTCAGGTCGTTGGCTAACCCCACCCAATCCTGGGGTTCTCCTCTGCCTCTGTGCCTTTCCCAAGAGGGCACCCCTATCCACTGGGCTGGCCCTAACCCTAGCCCCTGCCTGACACATAGACGCAGCCCCTCTGTAGGAGCTCTTCCTCCTGTGGGGTGGAGGTCCCCATCCCGGCAGGACTTCTGGTTGGCTTTGAGGGTAGGGATTTGTGCCACACCCAGGAAGGTATTTGGCAAGCCCAGTGAGGCAGTTGGGCGGTCGTCCAGAAAACTGGGCACCTGTTGATGTTTGCTGCTGAGGCAGGTCTCCAGGTGACAGTGGCCTCATCAGACAAAAGATCGTGGAAGACATATATACATGTTTAATTTCTTCCACTTGAAAATGTGTCTGTGGCTATGTCCTTATGGTAGTGCCCCAGACAGATTAAAAGAGGGCGTACCCTTACCTGTTTGTGTATCTCTGTTCCCCTCTGAGGTCGAGTTATGCCTTGCAGATAGCAACATGTGATGGGGGTGAAATATGTTCGCTGGTAGGCAGTTTGGATTGCATCTGGGGTATTGTGCCTGATTGCTAGCATCTTTTCCACTGACATTTGAAGGGTAGTTATTTTTCTGTGTGTTGATCAGACGGAAGAGTAGTTTGACAGGGACATGCTGTCGGGTAGAGGTTCTTTCCTAATTGACATGAATGAAATCCCACGTAAGAGGAGTTCAGGGTGTGTGCATATTTTTTTTT
>CAUYQG010248453.1:0-17999 GCA_963574415.1 Tarsius wallacei
AGCCGGGCTCGGTGGCTCAGCCTGTAATCCCGCGCTTTGGGAGGCTGAGGTGAGTGGATTGCCTGAGCCTGTGGGTTCGAGACCCGCCTGGGCAACTTGGCGAGACCTCATCTCTACAATAAATCAAAAAATTAGCCAGGCATGAGAGCACACACCTCTTGTTCCAGCTACTTGGAAGACTGAGGCAGAAGCGTCGCTGGAGCCCAACAGGTCGATGCTGCGGTGGCCGGGAGTGGCCACTGCCCTCTAGTCTTGGCGTCAGAGTGAGACTCCAGCTCAAAAAAAAAATATTGTGTGAAATTATTTTGTATATGAAACATAAAATAATTGTATATTTAGACTTGGGTCCCATTCCTAAGATATCTTTATGAATATCAAAAAATCTCCCAAAATCTGAAACAAATTTGGCCTTAAGCATTTAGGGTAAAGGATACCAAATTCATAATGATAGTATCTACCTTGCAGGATCTGGTAGACTTAAATGAAGTAAGAGAAAGTACTGGAATAGTTTCTGGCACATGGTAAGGGCATAGTAAGTAAATGGCAGTTATTATTTATTGTTCCTAATTATAAACAAAAGTCCTAAGCTTTATGTGACTTGTCTGTCATTTCACAACTTGGGAGTAACAGAGAATGAGTATTTTACTGACTAGAATTCTTTCCATGAGATTATTTTCACAAAAGTAGCCAACTTAATGAAATTATGATTAGCTTTTAAACAGAATACTTACTAGGAAAAGGAAGACCTCAGTAGGATCTCATCATTTAAAGTGAAACTTAGATGTGTAAAATATAACTCTATTCAGTTCTTTATTCATTTTGTCAATACATATTTATGAGTGTCTGCTTTGTGCAAGATTCTGTGCTAGACTTTCTTTACGTCTAAAAGAGATAATGCTTATATGTAATCAGTATATAATTTAGTGGGTGTAATTCAGTTATCCATAATACCAGGCTGTATGAGCCATCATATAAGGGGTCTGCAGAGTTCAGAGCAGGAGAGAGGAAAAAAGGCTGATTGTATGGATTAGGGAATTAATCATATGGGTAGTGACATATGGGGTGGGCCTCCATGAAAGGATGGATAGAATTTCAATGACAAATATTAGGATGCAATAATACTCCAGAGGGAACAGCATGAACAAAAACAGAGAGCTGGGAAGTATGATACTTCAGAATGAGGATGCTTTTACTTTTTTGCTCTACCTGTTTGAGACAAAACTTAAAAGTATCCCACAAGGATACATAATTTGCAACCAAATAATAAGATGAACAAATATATTAAAGGATCACTTTAAGCATCTTTTTTTATTTTTTGGTTGAGTTCAGGCTGCTAATAGTAAGAAGCAAAGTTGGAAAAGTGAATTTGGATAAGAGTTTAGTGGATCTGAAATGCCCAACTGAGAAAGTTTTGTTTTATTCACAAAGTCAAAAGGCATAGAAATGGTGTGAACAGGAGTTAAGAGCATACGAATGCGGCAAGAGCTCCCAAGCAGCAGGATTGAAGATGGGTGGAGTGGGAAAATGGGAAAAAACGGAGGATGGACTAATTGTGGGAAAGAAATCTAGACAAGAAGTGAAAACCTAGCTGGGCTCAGTGGCTCAGCCCGTAATCCCGTGCTTTCGGAGGCTGAGGTGAGTGGATTGCCTGAGCCCGCGGGTTCGAGACCCACCTGGGCAACTTGGCGAGACCTCATCTCTACAATAAATCAAAAAATTAGCCGGGCGTGGTAGTGCGCGCCTGTAATTCCAGCTACTTGGAAGGCTGAGGCAGAAGGATCGCCGGAGCCCAGCAGGTCGAGGCTGCAGTGGCTGGCAGTGGCCACTGCACTCCAGTCTGGGTGACAGAGCGAGACTCCAACTTAAAAAATAAAAAATAAAAAAAATAAAAATAAAAATAAAAAAAGAAGTGAAAACCTTTAGTGTTCGCAGTAGGAATGGAAAGGGAAACAAGGATGTGAGAGGTAAGAATAGAAATATTCAGAAAAAAATGTATTTTAATTAAAGTAGTAACAGAAAGGAAACGTCTATACAGAGTAAGTACGATTGACTTTGTTTCTTGTGTGTGAACTTTCATCTAAGATAGATGCAAATACTCTGGATTGTTGCTTCTAATTGTAACCTCGTCCTTACCTGCACAATAGACTCCAGTATGGGTATAGGGGGTAAGAGGGAGATAGGCAATCAAACTCTCTCTTCATTTAGGCAGAAATGAAAGACTTTTGGGGGAATACAGATGTGTGCATGTAACACATCTCAGCAGAGCTGTACCGGAGAGATTCACAGCCTAGGATTTGGACAGAGAGATGAAAATAATTCAGTTTGGCACTCTATAGCTATAAAGAACCTTTCAGCTGAGAATGTCTGAATATGTTCCACTTTCAATTAGCTGTGCTAATCAACCCTCCACATTGTATAAAGAGCAAATAACACAAAATAGCAGAAAAATCACCTTACATTAATAAGTGATTTTGAAAGGTTTATGAATGCCATTACAGACACTTAAAGATAAGACGAACCTGAGTACAAGGCAACTCCTCATTCTTTCATTTGAAAGATTTATGGAGATGAGAGAGACAGTTTGAATATGTAAACCTTGAGGCATGTAGCTTAAAGAGTCAAATGGCTACTTATTATAGTTAATTATCCACATTTAAATTCAAATATTTTACAAAACAATGTGAATTTATAAAATATGCCCGCACTTTAATCTTATAAAATAATTTTATCAACTCTTCACATGATTTCCAATGTCAATGACCTCCATCATCAGAGTTCCCTGTTGAGCTATCTTCCTCAATCTTCCAGAGCACAGCTTGTCAAAGTTGTTTGAATTCATTTTGAACCCATATATGATGCTGTCACTAGAAATTTTATCTCCGGTTGCAAGCACCCATTCACATACCATTCTAGCAATTGTTTAGTCACCCTGAAGGCATACTTTTATTGTCTCCACAAGGTAAACATTTCCCATTTATCTCTTAAAAGTGATCTTTAGAAGAGTTTTTAATAGTAAGATCTAACACTTAGAATTGTGAGATAATTTGTCCAAGAATAACTAATTGTATTTGCTTCATTTTTTAACTGATTTTGTCATGTGCTATCTATAAACATCCCAAACTAGCATTGATTGAGGGTAAGCCAGGCTAAGGTTCTAAATAAAATAATTGAGATACCACACTTCATGTGATAGACTTTGCAAGAACTCATTTACATGACGATTCCTTCTTGTAGAATATAAACTTTTCAGTGGGAAAAATGGCTTATATTTGGAGGTAAATAATAAGTATGACTATATCTGATGTTTTTGATAATTTACGTTTCAAGCTAAACAAACAATAGCATCTGTTTACTCTAATTTCTCTTTTTTTTTGGTTCCTCTTTGCTAGCGGTCCATATGGTGTGGAGCAGAGAAACAAATCATCCTATCTACAGATGATTCCTGACTTATGACAGTTTGACGTACGATTTTTCAACTTTAAGATAGTGCAAAAGCAGTAGTATGCTTCTTTGATGTACAACAAGGCCACATTTGAATAAACCCATCTTATGTCAAGGAGCATCTGTATTATATGAATAGCTAAAAGGACTGATGATATAATTTGTGAAGTCCATTGAAAAGTGAAAACGTGGGGGCTCATGTTACCATATTAACAATTGTAAGACGACAGCAGCACATGAAACCAAGTGTGGGTTCTCACACCAAGTATGAGACCCTGTTCAGATACACAAGCTGTAGGCCCACGGGGCTAATCCTGATAACTAATATTGCTTGGCCTGGTTGTGTTTTGATGTGACTTATGAGGACTGAATGAAGCGAGAGAGGTTCAAATGCTTTGACAACTTTCAAGGATTGCATATGTGTAAAGGAGTTTTATCTCACTACAGGATGAAGGAGAGAAAAAAAGAAAACAACCAAACACACACACACACACCATTACAAATATTTGTAATATTCATTACGAATTTGCTGTATTTCTAAAATATTATTTCTTCCATTTGGGTTGATAAACTTCATCTGGTTAAAGACAGAGAGAGAGAGTAAAGTTGAGAAACAAAATTTAAAATAGAAGGTGGTCTCATCACGGCACATTTCAAATGTCAAAGTTTGTGAGTAACTAGAAGTTGCTGTTGAGACTTTCTGAGAAGAAAAACAAAGAATTTATTCTTTTTTGCCACAAAGTAAAAGTCAAGTACGCATTTTTTCCAAAGGATATTAAACAAATCATATCTCCTAGGAAAACGGTCAGTTATTCATCAGGAGTTTATTTCCACAAAAATCAGGTATATCTCTTCACTTGAAACTTTTAATTTAATACGTAAAAAGTCCCATGAGAAAATCTAGATATCTAGATTACAGAAGGTTTTCACAAATGAAACAAAATTCATTGCCATGACTTCAGAAAAATGTTCTGTCCAGATGAGAAAATGCCATCCTGTTATATGTAAAAGTAACAAGATTTGAATGCAGAGATGACGTATCAAAGTGGGACTACGTTGCTTTTTTTTTTTTTTTAAATAGGCATTGGGACATGTGAACCTATTCATTTTATACACTTAATTTGACTAAACGTTTTTACTAAAATCTTAACACTCTACTGTAAAAATAAAGTATATTGGAAGGAACATGTTGTCATAACGGGTTAGCAGTCAGTTCATCATGAAAGACAGGGAAACCTTCTGGAAAAGACCCGGATTTAACCATTTGTTTCTAAAGAAAGGGTATGTCTGAGCCAAACTCAAACCTAGAAAATATGGGATCTTGCCAACTCTAAACAGATTAATTGTAGGTGGTGTGTACAATAGTAATTTCTAAAATAAGTCTAAAGTTCAATAGTTCAAACAGACAATAATTTGAATTTACAATGTTGCAACCTTCCCTTTGAGTGAATGCTCTCTTAAATGCTTGTTTTGCAGAAGCAGTGCCCAAACATGCAAAACAATCTGACAGTGCAAAAAACAATGACAAATGAGAAAGTCTCATGAAGGGACAGACTCCAGAGACACCCAAATCTAGGCACTGGGTCCATGGGTAGGTCGTTTTCTGTTTTTTTGTTTTTTCTCCCTTTGAGCCTTGTTTTTCTCATCTGAAAAACAGAAATAATAATCAGGTAGGGTCATTATGGGAAAGCATTCTGAATCTTATTGATTCCAAATCATGGACTACTTGATGCTGACTTAGAGTCAATAAAATGCAGTATCTAGCCGGGAGTGGTGGCTCAAGTCTGTAATCCCAGCACTTTGGAAGACTGAGGTGAGAGAATTGACTGAGCCCATGGATTCGAGACCAGCCTGGGCAACATGGTGAGACCTCATCTCTACAATAAATCAAAAAATTAGCTGGGTGTGCTGGCACACGCCTATAATTCAAGATACTTGGAAGGCTCAGGTAGAAGGATCACCTGAACCCAGTAGGTCGAGGTTGCGGTAGCTGTGAGCATGCCACTGCACTCCAACCTGGGTGACAGAGTGAGACTCCAACTCAAAAAAGAAAAAAAAGAAAAAATGCAGTATCTAAAATTCCAGGCACACGAAGGTACTCACTAGCTATAACATAGTTTGACTAGCTTGTGTTATTGCTATGCATCCTCTGTTTTTGTTATCTCACGTACTTCTTGTGTGTCACTTATACAATGAAGAATTTCAAATTTATCAACATCAGACTCAACTCCTAACCTGAACTTGAACATAGAGTATAACATAGAGTATAAGCTTCTCCATCTAGGTGACCATGAGGATCGTGCTTATCTCGCTGCATGTAGGTTATCTAATAGGCAAAGAGGTGAAAAGACTTTTTCCATAGGGTTGATGTGATGTGAGAAAAGTAATGTGGCAAATACATACAACAACATGCTGAAAAATGGGTGGAAAAATAGAGTGAAAATGTGCCTTCTTTAGAAACTGACAGACTTGGCTTTAAAACTATGCAATCCATTCTCTAGACGTGTAAATCTGGATGTTATTTTCTCTTTCTGATCCTCTCAGTTTTATTTCCTCGTTTACAGAATGTGGTTGGGTGATATTGTGAAATATTTATATATTTGGTCTTTGGCTCAGTTTCCTGGTATACGACTTCTAAAATCTTTAGAATATCCACAGGGATGTCTTTTTGTATGCTAATAATTGACTAAGGCTCCGTATCTCCTAAGTAGTTTCAGGAATGGGGTAGATCACTGGAAAGACCAAGGCATAATTTCAGAGGGTTTGGACTATCAGCCCCACACCCTGACGTCCAGGGACGGGAAGGAGAGACTGAAGGTTAAGTTGATCACCAAAGACCGATGATGTCATCAGTCAGGCCTACATACTGAAACCTCTAGGAAAACACAAAAGGACAGAGTTTGGAAAACTTCGGGATTGCTGGACATATGAAGGTTCCTGGAGGGTGGCGTCATTGGGGAAGGGCTGGTTCTCTCACTCCTGTTCCTCCATCCTCACCCTATGCATCCCTCTATCGGGATCCTTTGGAATATTCTTTACAATAAACTGGTAAATGTGTTTCCCTGAGTTCTATGAGCTGCCCTAGCACATTAATTAAACCCAAAGGAGTGGTAGTGGGAACCCCAAATTGAAGCCAGCCAGTCAGAAGTTCCAGAAGCCTGAACTGTTGTCTGAAGGGGGCTCGGTCTTGGGAACCGAGCCCTTAACCTGTGGGATCTGACATTATCTTCAGATAGTGTCAGAATTGAATTGGAGGATGCCCAGCTGGCTTCCACAGTGGAATTGATTGCTTGCTTGGTATATGAGGAAAACCTCCACATATTTGGTCACAGATGTCTTCTGTGTTGCTCGATGTTGAGTAAGAGAATAGAGAAAAGCACTTTGAGTTTGTTTATTCCATAACAGAGGATGCTTATAGAAGTCGACATAAACCTATGCATTTATTTGAAAACATATATGCTTTTCTATATAAAATGCCATGTAATATTATATATGCAATGTTACATACTATATGTAAACACACACATAAAGTGGATGCGTGTTTTATTGAGCATCTCCCACACACCAGGCATGCTTCTAGGCCCTGGAGATTCAGCCATATGCATGTCAAATTCTCGGCTTTATGACCACCCTTGACTTGCTTTGCCTCTACATCCTCAAAAGAAAAATATTACCTACATTATGGAATTGTTCCAAGGACTAAATGACCTAATATTTGTAAATGCTTGGGAAAGTAGCCAACAGAGAATATGAAATAACTGTTATCATTAGTATCTATTCTCATACTGCACTATGTAGTGGTCAGGGAGTAGGCTAACTATTCAGGGCCACTACCTATGATCTGTGTGACTTAAACTGCTTACTTAACCTCTCCGGGCTTTTGCTTTACTATTGGTAAAATGAGGATAAAATAGTCCATCTCTGTGGTGGTTGAGAGGATTCAATATAACGATATTTGTATAGCACTCAATGTCAGGAACATACTAATTTTCAAAACAAATTAATAAATACAACTGTGCTTCCTTTTATACAAAGTCCTAGAACAGGCAAAATGTATCTAGAATAATATAAATCATTATATTAGATCAGTGATTTCCTGTGGTGAGTGATGGTGGATGATTTATTGCAAAGGGGCCAACAAAATATTTTTTGAAGCGAAGATTCTCTATCTTGATTGGAATGGTGGTAATATGGGTATTTGTCAAAACTCATTAAACTGAACACTTGGAAATGGATGCATTTTAGTACATGTATATTATGCTTTAATAAAGTTGAAAAAAGTTACAGCAAATGCTTGCTCTGGCGGCACTTAGGCTAAACTTGAAATGGTTGGGAAAAGATGAATGTAGCCTTGCGCAAGGACTATTAAGGCAGCCATATTTTAGATGAGGTCATCCAAAGTGTGTGGTTAGGAGCAATGACTTTGAAATCTGACAGCCTAGAGTATGCACTATGAAGCTTATTAGGTATGTGATAAAAGAATAAACATGTTTCCATATAATAGATGAGACAAATGAAAAATGAGCCTCTGGGCTTATCACACCACCCTTCTGAACATTAGTTTCCTCCTTTGTGAGTTATGGGAATTGGGTCATTCTTGTGGTCTTTCACTTCGAAAATTCTTTGGGTCTATGACTTAGAAATACCATGATAATTAGTCAAAGATAGAACTCAAAATATTTTCTTTTCTTTTTTCCCTTTCCTGCTTTTTGAAACTTTTAATCCTCAGATCAGTACTAATTAGGGGCAATTTAAATGAAGATAAGAATGAGTGATTTTTCCTTGAATCATCTCTTGGCAAACCTATAGCGTTAAATGCTTTGTTTGTAAATTGGTATTTTTTTTTTTTAGCTATTTCTTAAAACGGCTATTGTCTGTGAATATGATGTCTGATTCACTGAGGTTTAATTTGCTTTGGGGAGGGGGTCTTAAAAAAATAAACTACACAGCAGTGCTATTAGATTCCTCAAATTCCATTTGATGTAGCACTCATTAACAAAAGGTTAATGCCAGAAATAAAACTAGCTTCACATGCCATTAGTATATGCTTGAGTGATGGGAGGTGAGCTCGTGCTTATACCAAAGACAACTAATTTTTGCTTGAAAAATGTTGGGAAAAACACACTGTCCAAGTTTTAGAAGCTATTTGGTCATAGTTTGTTTTGTTTTGTTTTTTACCATCACACATTTAATTTATATTTACACAAAACAGTAAGATTTTCAAAAGTCGGTGCATGCTATATACAATGCAGTTGTTTTTTCTTTAAACACTTCTAGTTGCTTTCCTCTACTTTTGCACAAAAGCTTTCACCACCCTTATTTGCAGAAGAGCTTTTTAGAATTATGTAATGCAGCTTTTTGCACAGACATTTGAGACAATTATGACAAATGTGTCTCTTGGTATATCATTATAACTATATCTTACTATTGTGCAATACAAATGAGAAGTTTTAGAAGAGTATAGCCTCAAACATGAGACAATAAGTACATACAAAGCACTCTTTTGTCCTTAATAGTTCTAATTACCTCATTAATATTTGTTGAGATGCAGCAAGCCGAGAATATACTTTGTAACATCTGTTTGTTGAACGGGGTTTTCACTGAATCACAATTGGCCACTAATAGCTGCAACAAAGAAAATTATGAGAAGATTGTTTCTAAAGCTTGTCATTTTCCAGCAGCGAATATGCTTTGAGAAAAAAAAGATAACATTAAAGAGAGTAGCATTGTAGTCTCTCGACTGTGTATGTCACATATTCTGTGAATGGGAGCATCATTTCGTTACGAGATAGCTAAACAACTGCTTACGTGATCGATAAAGAACATTATCTTAAATCATAGCATGAATTCCCAATATCATACATAAAATCAATAAAACGCACAAAGAACAGGACTGAAATTTTCTACTAAAAGATTGCCTGCTGCTCTGGAAAATAATATTTAGTAGGTTGGATTTTTTTGTTGTTGTTGTTTTACTAATTATGAGCTCAGTGGCAGTTTATTCTGCAGTAAATCTGCTGGTGTGAGATTAAACCTGTTATTGAACAGAGTTTTGAATCTACTGCAAGGCACTCATCACTGCTGGAGAGTGAACATTGCTGTTATCTCATTTAAAAGTTGGCCAGCAAAGCAGCCCATTTGTTTAAAATGCAATTAAGCTGGTGTCTTGAAGAGAAATTAGCAAGGAGTACTTCATTTTGGAGGCATAAGAGGTCTGTTCGTAGACACATTAATCCTGTGATTTGGGACATCCTTGCAATTTGGGACTCGGTTCTGAATGGCTGTTCGGAACACACAAGCACAAAAGGGGAAGGCTGGGTGAGAAGGTTCAGCTCTGTTTCTGATCAAAAGGGATCACGCCCACGTGTTCATACCCTAAGCCTTCAGTGCAGCCTAGCATTTTACATGCACCAATTGAAGAAATTAAAAAGCAAGTTTAATGAATGTTGCTGCTGAACTGAATAAAAGAGGTCAGCCATTTTTTCACATAAATGTACGTGCGATGCAACCTGTTTTTAGAAGAAAATATATAGTAATTTCACTGCTGGGTAATTGTTTTAGAAATGCTTAGAATTGGGTCTGTTTTAATTTCACGATGCAATGATTACTACAAAAACAATGGGTGGATATTTGTCAGGAAATTTCCCAAAGAATCAGTTACATGAAGCAGAAAACTTTTTTTTTTTTTTAACCAGTGCCCTTTCAGATTTCTTTTATGAATGCTGTTTCTAATTCTTTAAAAAGGTAATGTTTTTGGTAACATCACCAAATATAGTATTTTGCAAAAACAAGGATTTTTATCTTGCAAAAAGCAAATACGCTTCACGTTGTACTTATTTCTTCAGGTAGTACAATAATAAGCTATAGTATGAAATTTAAAAAGTGAAGCCGAGATTTGAGATGATTACTTAGGTGAACCAAGCAAAACACAGTCTAAATTAGGGTCATTGTTCACAGAAACAACAGATTTTTTGGTGTCTGAAATAGCAGGTATTGATTCTCACTTCTGAGTTTTCCTACAGTGACTGCCATGTGGGATATTTGTGTGCTTTAAAAATTCAACGGGTGCCTATTTCTCCCAGGCACCCGTCTTTATTTTGGTTGATACTCCCAAAGGTAGTGGAATAAGCTGCTCATTTTAATGTTTCAATCAATCCTATATGCTGAAGAAGCATATGCAGTAAAATCTCAGCTTTGCAGAACTCTCAGTTGGCTCAGGTAGAGTGGCATATTAACTCTCTAAGAGCCAGGATCATTTTTCAAATTCAGTGTTGCTACCAATCTTTCTAGGACATATCATATACTTCCTGGTCATCTTTTTCAGAACATGCCAGTTTAATTTCACTCTTTCTAATGACTCAGAATCATCATTATAAACATCAGCTATTAGGATGAATTGAAACGTCACACACACACACCACAGCAGAAACAGCTTTCAAGGGGCTAGGTGGAAGTGCCCCAGGCAAATTTAATAAAATTCTACTCAAGATGCTGACACTGTAACCGCTTCAGCAATATTTTATTCAAATTATCAGCTAACCTGTCTAAGCTCCTTGAAGGCAGGGATAGGCTGTATTAATCTTTGTCAACCCAGTACTAACCACAGTGCCTGGATCATTTTGAATACAATAAATAACTTTTTTTTCCTTTTACTGTAATAGCTGGGCTTTTTTTCTTCTTCACTTCTGATTCTAATCAAGGCGTGGGTCACCTCTGGTCTTCCCCCAACTCTGCTAGTTTATTTCCTCTTTTGTTATTATTGTTTTCTTTTGACATGGTCTATACAACCACACTCTCATGCCTATTTTTTGTGCACCTCTTCCTAAAACCTGAGGAAGACCTCGCCTCCTTCTCTCCTTGGTTTACCTATTGCTACAGTAGAAACTGGATTTTTGCTTCTCTATGAGAGTTTCTTTTTTTTTTTGAGAGTTTATTTTTTCTTAATCAAAACTACATTTGGTTCTACATCTAACCAAGACTCTCCACAATATAGGAAATGCAATTTTTACAATGAATAATTTGTATTTCTTTGACTACATAATAAGTTAGGACTTTTTTCTTCCTTGCCATATTTTTATTTTTAAACAACTATTAGTTTCACAGCCAGTTGAATCTCATTGTAAATATACTTCTTTTAATTTTTTCTAAATTTTCTATTGGGTCCTCAGTCCTTTTCCTAACAATCCATGATTTTGACATATTAAGAATATATGTTCTTTATCATCTTTCTTGAAAATATTTCGTTGTTTGCTTTTTAACTGCTGAGTTCAGTTTAGCTTTTGAAATTCAAAAGTTTCAAATTGTGATATAGCTATGTCCTTCCCACTGCTATTTCCTTTCACATAAAGAAATCTGAAAAATATTCAGAAATATTATCTTCTGTTTCTTCATGGTTAGAATTTTTATATTTAACTTTTGTTCCACTTGGAACTTATTTTCATAAATGGCTTGAGATCAGAATCTGAATGGATTTTTATCCAGATAGTCTAGCAATTGCCCCAGCTCTGTTTACTGAAATAATCTTTCCTCTCCTCAGATTGGTTATGCCTCCTCTACCATCCATAGTCTTATTACTGAACTACTTGCCAGTCACCTAGGAACTACATTTAAAAGAAGATGGGATAGTGATTATGAGATACAGAAAAGATAGAGATGCTCATGCCTAAGGGTTAGCGTTTGCTGTGAGACAATGACCTTCCCCAAATAGTCCATGTAGCTTTCAGTGTGGTTCTTTTTCAGCATCACCTTGGCTGCATGCAGAACACAACAAATCTCCACTACCCCATGCAAGAATGTTTGATTAAGTAAGTTAGTGGACAATCAGAACATGGGAAGTGGGCTGAAAAAAAATCTGTAAGTTATTAAAAAGCAAGCTTTTAGTTTAGACTTACACTTTGGGAATATGTGTTATCAAAATATAATTGCTTTGTATCTCACAAAGTGGGAAAAGACAGCTGCCATGCATTTATCTGACAAAGACTTGTATGTAAAAATCAATGAGATGAAAGGAGTTTATTTAATAGAAACATGGGAAAGATTTGAATGTACACTTCAATAAAAAAATACACAAATGGCAAATGAGTATATAACAAAGTACTCGATCTCCCTAGTCATTAGAGACATGCGTATGAAAACATCAATGAGACATCACTACCACCCATCAGAATGGCTAAAAATAAAACGAATACCAAATATATTTTTGGTGAGGACATTAAGCAACTGCAGCTCTCATATCCTGCTGGGAGTATAAATTAGTGTAACTGCTTGGAAACTGTATGGGGATATCTACTCCATTGCCAAGCAAAAACATAATCGATGACCCCAAATCACACTCTAGGTACACACTCGCCAAAAATGCATTTTCAGGAACACCAAAAAACACCAACTAGAGTACTCACGGTTCTGCAAACGAGCCTTACACTAGAAACAGCTTGAGTGTCCATCGGAAGTGGGGTAATAAATATATCACAGTTTATTCAGAGAACGGACCACTACATAGCAGCACTTCTAAAAGTTAATATCATCATCTGGAGAGTTTGTTAAAACACAGATAAGTGTGTACCTTACCCAGAGTTTCTGATTCAGCCTGTCAAGATGAGGATGTGAGAATTTTGTCAGAAATTTCCACTTTTAATAAGTTCCTATGGTGCTGACACTGGGGACACATTTTGAGAATCACTGGACATAGCAATAAGAACAATCTACCAATACTTCAGTAATATGTATGGATCACACAAAGCCGATATATTAAGCACAAACACTGGGGAAAAACAGGCAAAACAAATTCATGGTGTTACAAGTCACAGCATAGTTATGCTTCAAATGGTAACAGTAACAGGAAAGAGGTCAGACGAGTTTTTCAGTGATGCTGGTTATGATGTTTCTTGCTCTAAGTGCTTGTTTTATTTATGTGCAAAAAATAAATATTACCATCATTGACATATATATCGCATACACATATAGAGCAATAAAAAATTAAAATTGAAATATAACGAATTTCTTATTTTCCAGATTTAATCAAATGACCATGATGTTGATGGATTATAGTACAGAGTATGTGTTCATGTAATTAAAAGTCTTATTTGAAACCTCAACCAAAAACTTCTAACAGTGAATGAAAATGAACTGAGCGTTGCACAGTCTCTGTTCCAAGTGTGATCAGGTCACAGCTTTTCCAAGTGTGCCCACAGAGCCCAGCGGAGATGGTGCCATCTCTGGCCTGCAGCCTTCAAAGCTGCTCACCTACAGCTTTCCAAGCTGCTACACGGTGAGGCCGTGCCAGGCAGCAGTCTCCTATACCAGCTTTAACAGGGAGAGCAGAATTGACAGGAAGCAAGAAGGAAACAAGAAAAAGAAGGGAAAACTCCAAGAGTAAAGGAGAAATGCCTTCCCATGGAAAAAAGACAATGAAAGGATCCTTCACGAGGAATACAAGAACACAGAGTTTAACCTTGGGAAGAGAAGGGAGAGGGGACAGGTTTGATCGCTCTTCATGCCTTTTCCTTAGTGGGAATGCCTTAATATTGCTCCAGACTAGACTCTGCAGATGGGAAAATGGCCCATAGAGTTTATTACCCTTTCTACTTCACTGCTGCTATTGTTTTCTTTCTTGGGGTCATTCCTCTTCAAAACCAGGTTAACAAAACAACAGTTGATATATATATATATATATATATATATATATATATATATTTTTTTTTTACACAAGGTAAGTTGATTTCACAGGGAGAAAAGAAAGCCTCCCATAAAGACCCTAAAATTCTCTCCACTCACTTTCCCCTGGTGCTCAGTACTGTTCACTGGCCTGAAGGTTAACAGCCTCCAGCTTCCAAGAGTCTCATTTTCCCTCACCCTCAGCTTCCTCCCTTTTCCCTGCCTTCGTTGTTCAAAGATGGTCCGATCAGAACAGGTAGTCGTTATAGGCTAACCCATGAAAGGAAAAACTTGCCTATGTGTTTTGAGCTTTAAAAACAGTGGAATAAAACTTAAAATATGAGCAAATAATAGAGGAAAAACTTGAATATGGGTGTGTAACCATAATAGGGCCATTGCACGTGGCAATCCAATAGACAGAGACACCGGGTGGCAGCAGAGAAGGGAGTTTCATCGTAGGTGCCGCTGAACAAGGAAACCATAAATCTGTCTCACCGAGGAGTTTGGGGGGAGGGTTTCTAAGGGTTCTGGAGGGAAGTTGACTGGTTGAAGAGGACAGGGTGAAGTCACGGGACAGAAAACTGTATTCTCATGCTGATTCCGTTCCTCCATGGGAGTCATCAAACTGGTTGACATCAGCTGTTGCACTGGAATTCAGGCTCTGAAAAATATCTTGAGCAATTCTTAAACAAAAGTCTTAGGAATCTAGTGTCAAAGATCCCAACCATCTTCCTTGTGCAATCCTATCTATAGGGACAGTGGGGAGTCATGTGGTCAATATGTAATTATACTTGACTTTCTGTTACAAAGAATTGGGTCAAACTTCAGCCTGATTTTTGCTTAATTATAACGATATTTCTGTCCAGAATTCTTGTTAACAGTAAGAACAGTTTCAGCCTCTCTTATCTACATATTTTTCTGACATTTATGTGTAAACTAGTGGTGATGTTCATCAGCATTTTATGCCGGAACATTAGCTCTTTCGCTGCCCAAAGATGCTCTTTTCTTAACTAACAGGAAGAGGAGGAGATGAAAGCACAGACGAAACACCAATTTTAAATGTCAATTTTATATGCCAGTGCTTGGAACTCCAAGATCAGCCCTACCAACAACAGATGTAAAATATGAGAAGGAATGGTTGCTTTTTGAATGCACAGCTACATAGATTATTTAGCAAATAGACACTTCATATCATATTAGATGCTGGTTGGGGGAGAGACAGAATTAAAGAAAAATAAATGAAAAGCAAGATTCCTTTCCTCAATGAGTTTACTGCCTAACAGCAAGCAATTGACAAAATAAAAAAAAAAGAATAGTCTCGGGTTTAAAAGGAACAAAAGAGAAAGATATGAAAATAAAATCTATATTGAAAAAGACATGTAACAGGGTTTGCTAGACATCCCAATGCTGCTGACTGGTTCAATTATACTTTGTTTAAAAATAAAATTCTCTTATGTGTGAATTAATCTGTAAAAACCTCTTTTACATTTTTTCTATTTTGTTTTTTAAGTGGTTGTGGCTGTGTTTCATTATAACTTTATTTTTTTATTTTAAAGATGTGGGGTACAAATCAGGATTAGGTATGCAAGTGGTCAACATACAGATAAAGTTTGGGCCTCCCTTTGGTCCCCCTTTGCCTGGTTTGAGATCAGGTACCCTTATTGATGTTATGTGCCCACCCCCCTTCCCTTGCTACTGCCAATTCGTTTCTTATAGTGTCATGGTCAATATTCAGGGTCTGCTTATGAGTGAGAACATGTACTCAGTTCTTTGTTTCTGTGATTTAGGCTCTAAATCCATCCAGGTTGCTGCAAAATCCATAATTTTGTCTTCTTTATGGCTGTGTAATATTCCATCATGTATGTGTACCACATTTTTTTTATCCAGTCCAGTTTCAATGGTTGGTTGGTTCTATGTTTTTGCTATTGTAAATAGTGCAGTAATAAACATGCACGTGCAGGTATCTTTTTTGTAGAGTGATTTAAGTTCCTCTTAGTATATTCCCAGAAGGGAGATTGCTGAAGGCCAATTTCTAGTTCCTTTAGGAATCATCACAGTATTTTCCCTAGAGGTTGAACTAATTTGCATTCCCACCAACAGTGTAGAAGCATTCCCTTTTCTCCGCATCCTCACCAGCATCTATTGTTATTTGTTTTATTAATGATGGCCATGCTTACTGGGGTTAGGTGGTATCTCAATGTGGCTTTGATTTGCATTTATCTGATGATTAGTGAGGCTGAGCATTTTTTCATGCGACTATTGGCTGCTCGTATGTCTTTTGAGAAGTGTCTATTCATGTATTTTGCCCACTTTTTAATGGGGCTGGTTTTTTTTCCCCTTTTGGCATGTTTGAGTTCCTTATAGATCCTGGATGTTAGGCCTTTGTCAGATATGCAGTTGGTAAATATTTTTCCACATTCTTTGTGCTGTTTCACTGCTCTCTTGATGGTTTCTTTTGCCTTGCAGAAGCTTTTCAGTTTGATGAGATCTTACTTGTCAATCTTATCTCTTACAGCATGGATTTTTGGGGTTTTGATCTGGAATTGGTTGCCTATTCTGATTTCCATAAGGGTAAATCCTATGTTTTCTTAGATTCTTAAAATTTGAGGTTTTACATTTAGGTCTCTGATCATTTTGGGGTTGATTTTTGTGTATGGTGATAGGCAGGGATCCTATTTCATTCTTCCACATGTGGCTATCCAGTTTTTCTAGCACCATTTATTGAATAGGTTCTCTTCTTCCCAGTGGTTGCTGTTGGAGACTTTGTTGAAGATGAGTTGGTTGAGAAATTGAGGTTTTGCTTCCAGAATCTCTATTCTGTTCCATTGGTCTATATGCCTATTTTTATACCAATACCAGGTTGTTTTGATTACTGTAGCCTTATAATATAAGGAGGAGCTAATATCAATCTTATTGAAAGTATTCCAGGCAATTGAGAAAGACAGACCTCTCCCCCAAGTGATTTTATGAAGTTAGCATCACACTGATACCCAAACCAGGTAAAGATACAACAAAAAAAGAGACCTACAGGCCAATACCCCTGATAAACAAAGATGGAAATATTCTTCAACAAGATTCTAGCAAATCAGATCCAACAACACATCTCAAACATCAACCACCATGACCAAGTAGACTTTATCCCTGGAGTGCAGGGTTGGTTGAACGTCCACAAGACCATAAATGTAATTAAATATATCAACAGATGTAAAAACAAGAACCACATGATTATATCATTAGATACAGAAAAAGCTTTTGATATAATCCAGCATTCCTGCTTGATAAAAACCTTTGAACACCTAGGCATAGAGGGATCATACCTTAAAATAGTAAAAGCCATCTGTGATAAACCCACAGCCAACATATTGCTAAATGGACAGAAATTGGAAGCCTTTCCTCTGAAAATCAGAATGAGACAAAGCTCTCCACTCTCACTTCTTCTTTTCAACATAGTGTTGGAAGTCCTAGCTAGAGCCATCAGTCAAGAGAAGGAAATCAGGAGTATCTGAATAGAAAAAGAAGAAATCAAGATATCCCTCTTTGCTGATCCTATGCCTTGAAAATCCAGGAGAATCCATCAAACAATTTTGCACTGATAAAAGACTTTGGCAAATTCTCAGAATACAAAATAAATGTGCAAAAGACTGCCACATTCCTATATACCAACAACAAACAGGCAGAGAACCAAATAAAAAGCACAATCTCATTCACAATAGCCACAGAAAAATGAAATACCTCAGTGTCTTCCTAACCAGAGAAGTGAAAGCCCTTTACAACAAAAACTACAAAACACTGCTCAAAGAAGTAGAAAATGACACAGACAAATGGGAAAATATTCCATCCTCATGGATTGGATGAATCAACATTACGATGTCCATCCTACCAAAGGCAATCTAGATTCAATGCAA